>JAMZAV010013912.1:0-20408 GCA_024449915.1 Sweltsa coloradensis | reverse complement strand
ACCTGCTAAAATATTAATTCCCTACTTGTAAACTAATGTTTAGACGCATGTTTTGTTGCCGATCGCTCAAGTTTCTGTTTATGACAGAAACAAACAAGTTTACAATGTACGATTTTGCAAAACCTATTTTAATTTTACTTAAACGACTTTTTATTAACCATATAAATAATAATTTAACTAATATACTCTTTATACTGAAAATGTACCTTAAGAATGCAAAAAAGTGTTTTGTTTTTTTTTTTTTTATATGTTTTACTTTGCTAGGCGGCTCAAAAAGTCAACACTAGGGTTTTTTTTGATAAACCTTACAAAGATTTTAATTATAAATGCTTCCTAACGCTTTTTCCGGTCGCGTTGATGAATGAGCTTATGGTTTATTATCGTTGACTAAAAGTACGATTTCTATGAAAAATATTTCATCGATTGTCCCTAAAATCATAATATATCCAAGTTTAGTGATTTCGAACGATCCCACAAAGTTTCATCAAGTTAGGAAAAGCCGTTTGTCCGGTCGCGGGCCAAATGTCACGAAAATATCGCATTAAAAATCGAAAAAAATCGTAAAAGTACGATATTCATGTGAAATATTTCTTCGTTTGTACCAAAAAACTTTAAAATACCTTAAATACAGTAATTTCGAAGGTCCCCTTCAATTTTCATCAAGATCGCATAAATGCCGGGGTTTGCCTGGTAGAAAGCAACAACAAACAAAAAAAACAAAAACCCACCAACAAAACAAAAACCCCGAGCTATTTTTCTCAGGGTAAGTGAAATTGAAGTCTTTGCTTCTCCTATCCAATTACATCACCAAATGTTTTTTTGTCCATACTACTAAATGCCGATGCACAATTGCCCGTTAACGCTAACGTTACCGTTAACGATAACGGGAAGAAAGTTGTATCACACTTAATACGACACGATCAGTAGTTAATTTCGGGGCGGACTCGTCCGCCCCTTTTTTTTGGAAAAAGGGTTTTCTGTTTTTTTGCCTGCCATCATTTATTTCGGTTTTGTTTCAGTCCCGTATTTTTTTCTAAAACCTCAGAAATTACTCAAAAAAACCCTGTTTAAAAAATTTTTTCGCCTGCGGCGCGTGGTTGGGGGCTCGCCCCCCAAACCCCTCTCTTTTTTTCTGAAATCGTTTATCCACACCCCCCCTTTGAAATATGGTACCCTACCCACCCTCGCCCTCCCCCGCCCCCCCCCCTCCCCACCCCCAGGAAGGAGATCGTCAGCGCCCCCACCCCTTATTATTTTAGAATTAAACCACTGGACCGATGAAAATAAACTTCCCGTTGCCGGGTCTTTCCCCCGTACCCCGGGCAACGACAGGGGAACCCAGTTTTTAATTTTCCGTAACGTTCCCCTCATACCTTCCGGAAAAAATCAAATCAAAATGTCCCGGCCTACCTATTTTTTTTCACTGATTGATGGTTTATACGCGATAATATGCGAAATGAAAAATACAAAAAAACGGATAACAAAAATTTAAAATATATTAAAATACTTATTGTTTATT
The DNA here is from genome assembly GCA_024449915.1 of Sweltsa coloradensis. Lineage (NCBI taxonomy): Eukaryota > Metazoa > Arthropoda > Insecta > Plecoptera > Chloroperlidae > Sweltsa > Sweltsa coloradensis. The sequence continues at coordinate 18,889 of JAMZAV010013912.1, read as the reverse complement.
TGTTCCCCTCGGTTTGCTTCAGGGGTATTGTCATCGAACCCTTAAAGGGTTTTAAAACCGCAACTCAAAAAAAAATTTTTCATTCAGGCTAACTAGTAATGAATTTTGCAAATTCAGAAAATTATTGGGGGCCACCCTGACCTCCCAAAAAAAATTTTCAAAAATGACTTTTTCGAGCTAGGTCCCATCGGCAAAAATCTCCATAAGAAATAACATGGGGACGATCTTTATGCCCGTGACTTGGAGGATTTGATCCCAACAATATTGGCCATTATTGACGTACTCGACAGCCTTTTCTGTAAATTCTCTATATTTTGTTTTGTAATTTGGGCAAGTAGTTCGGTCAAAATATGCTGATTACCAAGATGGGGTGTGATTTTGGAATGCATATTTTTGCGTGATTGGGGGTATATTTGGGCACAGTTTCAAGACACGATGTTATAAAGGGGCATTTTAGATTGGTACTATGCTCTAGTATCTATGTGTACCAAAAAAGAAGCAGGTTAAAGCCGATTTAGGAAATTTTCCAAAACACCAATTTTCGCCAATTTCTGGATCAAAAAATTAAAAAATTCGTGTTAAATCACAGTTACAAGATAATTTTTTAAACAGTCATTTAAGTGTAGTTTTGTGCTATAGATCACGTGGTAAAAAATATTTTTTGGGTTTTTTAGCCCCTTTAACGTTAGCGTCTTCCCGTTCTCGTTACCGGGCAATTGTGCATCGGACTTAACTCTAACCAATGAACTTAATATTTGCTCTACACTGTTTTTTGTTGGAACGTCAATTCAAGTAGACTAGTTAAAACCCCTGGGACGAGTGTTCAGCATTCGCATTCACGACTAAAGGATTCCTCGGTCAAGCTTACTATAATATATGAACATGAATGTGTGTGTGTGTTGTGTATATATGTTTGAGTTGATGATAGTGTTAGTGTGTGTGTGTGTGTGTTGTGTATGTATGTTTGAGTTGATGATAGTGTGAGTGACAATAGTGAAATTGATTATCGGTAAGTTATTTTACTTCATTGCGAAAGTGATGATTTTTAGTTATTTGCACATCTAGGAAAATTAGGCCTATTCAATGGAAAAAAATATTGTTATTAGAAGTCTGCAACCTAATTAAACAGAAAAACTTGTGCACATCAATGCAACTGGAGAGAAGATTAAAGATGTTATGAACAGACATACGAGTATTCATCGTAGGCTCACAGTAATTCAATGATAAACTATAATAGAGGCGAGTTTAGCAGATTATTAACTCTTTCGTGGTTTTCTTTATTAGCCATGCAGCACAAGTGTTTGAAATGTCGTGTTGTACTTTCTCTATAACAGCAATTTTTGTAACATGATTTGGATTCCAAATTTGGGTAGCATACTCCACTTGAGGCCTGACTTAGAGTAATGTAAAACTGTAAAGGATGCGTTGTGCTCGTTCACTGAAGATGTCAACACTCTTTGGATCCACGAATCCTAACTTTGTATGTGCTTTGATAAACACTTTTGAAATAATTATGTTAAATTAAAGGACAATTTGTATCAGAAGTAATTCCAAGATCTCTTATTTAGATATAACAAGCAGAAGGAGAGAAGTATTTACATCCAGTCATTAATTATAATTGAACTGTTTTCTTCGGTCTCCTTTCGTCTCCCAATAATAAATTAACTGAAATGAAATGTTCCCCTAAATTCCATATATTATTCTTGGATTACAACGGAACTCAACTAGACTTCCTCTGGTTATGTCTGTCTGTCGAAAAAAACAGGCGAACCGCCGAAAGATTGTGCTGAAAATTTAAACAGACATCCGGGAAAAAATTGTGGGTTTTGTTAACATTTTCAGCAAAATCCGCCACGATAATATAAACTCAATAAAATATATTTTTATTAGAATTTTGAACTAAAGATTTAATTTGTTTAGAACTAGATATAAACATGTTTATTAGTCCTATAACAAATCAACTTTCAGGTACACTTAGCGGTGGCTTTGACATTTTCCATTGATTATTTATAAATTAACGATGTGTCAAAATTAAATATTACTTATAGACTATATTATATTTTAGACGATTGGTATTAATGGTAACTGATAGTTTTATTTGCAGGCAAAAATTTAGAAATACATTTTTATTTAAGTCAATTAGAGCTTGTTTTAATAAGGCGTTACACTTTCTGGAGAGACTATAAGGTTCAATAACCATATCCGCCACTTTCAGGTCAGGTGCATGTAATAAACCATTTTACACTGATTGTTTACTGATTGTTGTTGATTTGTGATAATTGACATAGTAATTTTTTACACTGGCCTGATTTGATTGTTTATTAAGCTAATCTAAAATAATCACACACCGGACATTTTTGTGAGTCAATCATACCCTGGCTATATAGTCTATGCCATATGTCATCATATTTTATGGCACAACAATTTTCCTACTTGCATTGCATTCGTGTCACGCATGCATACAGAATTACCATCGTAAATATTTAATGCAAAATTCCACAACCCTATAATTTCCTGAACTATTAAAGTATGATACCACTTTATTGAGGCTTAAAAGTCAAAATTACTATTATTTAATATTAAAAAATCAATTCAAATCGAACAAATCGATATTTCCATTCCCAGCAATATGTGCAATTATTTATTGTATTGCCTAGTACAAGGACATGTCAGCATTGATGGATATTTGATTAACCAACAGGCAGTACACTTCACCTATATACACTGCATATTATATACTGTGACCTTTCATTCATTCCTCCCTCGTATTGACCGTTCCAGTGCAAGTGCACCTAAACTGTCGGGCACATTGTAGGTAAATTTGTTGGCCTTGAGCATTCAAATTGGATCATCTGATTAATGTTCCATTAACCATGTCACTGTTTTAGTTTAAGCATGGACTTACAGTAGTAACTGGCATTTAAATACACGATAAAAGTATATTTTTGTCTACAATAAGAAAATCAACACTAATCGACAAAGTTTTCCAAAAGTTTAATCTACTTCTTTAAATATGTTGCGATTATTTTGTCTGTTTTGAGTATTATAATAAGAAAAGTTCATATTAAGTATTTAAAATTAGTTTGGTGGAAAATAACTATTTCAACTTATTGGATGAGCGAATAGAAAACTTCAATTTTACTGACCCCAAACAAAATTAGCTCGGGTGTTTTTTTTAATGTTTTTTTTTGTTGTATTTTTGTCTGTTTGTTCGCGCTCTACCGGGCAAACGGCAAATGCGATCTTAATGAAAATTTTAGGGGAACTTCGAAATCTCTAAACTTAGACTTGTCACGTTTTTTGGTACAATCGATCGAAATTACTTATGATTATCGTACTTTTAAAATTTTTTCGATTTTTAACTAGATATTTTCGTGATATTTGGCCCGCGATCGGTCAAACGGCTACTCCGATCTTCATGAAACTTTATGGGAACGTTTAAAATCACTGACATTATATATTTTAAGATTTTAGAGACATTTGAAGAAATATTTCTCGTAGAAATCGTACTTTTACGATTTTTCCCACGATTTTTAATACGATATTTTCGAGATATTTTTGGACCGATAATCAACCATAAAAGCTCATCCATAAACGCGAATGAAAAAGCGTTAGCGAATAGGCCTAGTATATAACAACGATCTAAAAATTGCTAGCTACTAGGCCGCTTCGCGAACGCTTTTTTAAGTCACGTTGATGTATAAGCTTTTTTGTAAGATTTTAGTTTGTGCAATGTATATCCCACATCTATTTACTTTTTAAGTTCCATTGCAAAATCATTTTTGTTAAATTAGGATAATTTTTATATAGTAGTTCTAATTACTATGGTAATACCAATTACTAATAGAATGAAAAATATCTGGAGGCCCGAAGACTTTGTTTTTGTACGCATTGTAGGTAATTGTTGTCAAGTTTCTATAGTTACTTGTTTGTTTTATTATTATTATTATTATTATTATTATTATTATTATTATTATTATTATTATTATTATTATTATTATCATTTTATTATTATTATTATTATTATTATTATTATTATTATTAATTAATAAATGCACACGTAATCAGGGAAAACAAAAATTTGCAATTCCGGGAAGTAATAATAAATACGGTCAAAGGCGCCTAGAGTGTTTAGTTCCCGAAGCTTTTAATGACTTACCTGATCAGTAATTAAATTTTACTAAAATTTCCGAGGTCAAGCAAGAAATAAAAGTGTATTTGTTATCAATTGAGTGCTCTTGCCTAAATCTGTTTTGCTCTTACCTTGTTTCGTACTCATCCTTTACCTATATTTCTGACAAGTTTCTGATATGTTTAAGAACAAAAGCCTTGAAGTTGTGTAGTGTTTATTTTTTTATTTTTAAGTTACGGTTAATCTACCTCAATTTGTTTATTTAATGTTTGTGATTTGTATATGTTTTTTTTTCATAATGATTCCTTCCTCTATGGTTGTTTTTGTGTAGTTTATTTGATGTTGTTTATTCCACAGATGAGCCCGCATAATGGGCTTTGTGGGTTTCCTTGAGATGTAACAATGTTAATTTGTGTTTTGTGAAAATAAATTGATTATTATTTAAAAAAAAATATATATATATATATTATTATTATTATTGTCATTAATATATGGTTTTTAAGCATAAGCCCGCTTTAAGGACATAGTTATTGATTCATAGCAGTTGTCGAAAAAGTTTGCCCCGACTGGGGTTCGAACCCAAGTCGGGGCAAACTTTTTCGACAACTGCTATGAATCAATAATTATTGTTATTAATTATTATTATTATTATTATTATTATTATTATTATTTTTTTTTTTTCTTGCTTGATGCTTTCACAGCCCGAAATATTAGAGAAATCAAATATTTTACGAGTCATTTGGTAGACTCCTCCAGAAACAACAAATTCAAACAATATTCAAGCCGTGGAAGAAAATTCAAAATTGTATGTTGCCAGTTAAAAATAAAATTCCTTTTCAATCTAGTGGTGTGTATGAAATCCCTTGTAAATGTGGTTTGGTCTACATTGGACAAACCTGTCGTACAATTGGGACTAGAATTAAAGGACATAAAGCGCACTGCAACCACTACAGAGAGGACCTTTCGGCAGTAGCAAAACACGTGGTGGAAAATGCTAATGATCCCACGCACAAGATCCTTTTTGAAGATACCAAAATTTTATGCACAGAAGAAAACCTTTTTCCTCGACTCATAAGAGAATCGATTGAAATTGCCAAGCACCCCAATAATTTTAATGGGGATATTGGTGGTTTTAAATTAAGCAAAACATGGAGTCCGATGATAGGGAAACTACTCTCAAGACGACAACAACAACAACAACAACAACAACAACAACAGCAGCAGCAGCACAGCATCAAGGAAGTCAAGATGTTTCTAGTTCTTTGGACAATGACAATCAGAGCCAAAGAAGAAGCAAAAGAATTCAACAAAAACAATCTCAAATGTAAAGTTTTTCAGTGTTGCCTCAGATGATGATACGCACAGTCGTATCGAAACGTCAGGTAATTTAATAAAAACGAACACAGCGAAATAACTCGTAAAATATTTGATTTCTCTGTATATATTATTATTATTATCATCATCATTATTATTATTATTATTATTATTATTATTATTATTATTATTATTATTTTATTGGATGTATTTCATACAAACTCGGTTAAAACCGGAGCTAACATGTTGTACGGACTTACGTCAAGTACTTCCATGTGTACCTATTACATACATTATTACTTTTGTCTTAACTCTAACTAAAATAAGACATTTATAAATTCTAATATTGTTTGTAGATGATGTTTTCTTTCTGCTGTGTACGGTCGTGGCCGATTTCTCGTCGCCATCCTAGCATTTGCTCTTCGGACTATGGGAAACCACGAAAACCATGTCAGGATGGAAGCTGTCTCGAAATCTCGAAGTATCATTCTTAGTTTAGAAATTTACGAACTATTCTACACGTGTTGAGTATTACTGCCTTTTGAGTCTCGATGTATACATTGGGTTGAAGATCTAGTTGTTTAATGCTTTCATGTAGCTTCTTCGGTATGATGCCGTTGGCTGATATAATGAATGGGATTGTATTTACCTTTTTCTGTTTCCACATCTTCTTGATCTCAATTGCAAGTTCACTATACTTGTCAATTTTTTTCTTCCACGTGGTCTCGACGTTATGGCACATTGGGATAGCAACGTCGATAAGGGTAGTTTCTTGTTTCTTCTTGTCAATTATTATTAAATCCGGTCTGTTGTGATGTATCGTTTGGTCTGTTATAACTGTGCGGTCGTAATATAATTTGTAATCTTTACTATCTAGTACTTTCTCTGGTTTGTATTTGTAGTAAGGTGTGTGTGTGTCAATGAGGTTGTACTTGATTGCTAGTTTTTGATGAATAATGTTAGCTACTTGGTTATGTCTGTAGAGGTAATCTGTTTGACATAGTGACTTGCACCCGGATATGATGTGTTCGATTGTTTCACCCCTTGCACTACATTTTCTACATTGATCGTTTACTGTCGCATCTTGTATTATGTATTTTTTATAATTGTTCGTCGCAATCACTCTGTCTTGAATAGCCATCATAAAACCTTCTGTTTCTCCAAATAGTTCTCCGTTGTTTAACCACCTATTTGATGCTTTAATATCTACGTGACCTTTGTGTAGTTCATCATAATGTCTCTTGTGTAGGGTCTTTTCTGAGAGACGTAACTTATTATTATTATTATTATTATTATTATTATTATTATTATTATTATTATTGATGAAGGATTGAAGACTTTCGCGGACCGTTATATTAATATTAGACGGTTTTCGGGACATTGTACCGCGTTATTAAGAGTGTGATAACACATACCTGTGTTATTGCGCGCTTGACGTTTCGCAGCCTACTGTGAGCCGCATTGTCCAAAGACTGAAGAGATTCCTGCTTTGCTCCTGGTTTGAGCCCTCGTTTTCATCCCATGTGTGCCTGCGGTGGAAGATGATATTGGCCACATTGCCTGTTGTGTGTGTGGGGTGGAGGGGGCGGGGGATGGCGCAACGATGGTCTGTCTGTCCGACTCTGGTTGCTGTTTTACTATTCCACTCTTCGTACGTTCCAGTGTCGGACCCCAAGATGGACTTAATTTGAATCCATCTCCTCCATTGAAATTATTGTCGTTTTTTCGGATTTCCACCGCCTCCCTGATGTATCTCGGCAAAAAGTTGGTATTGGAGTTGAGGACTCGTGTGTTATCAAACTGAATTTGGTGTCCTGGGTTTGAAATATTCTCCTGGGCGTGTTTAGCCAGCGCAGAGTTGTTTGAGTCGCCTTTCCTGCAGTGGGCCATGTGTTCGATTATTCTTGTTCTAATTGTTCGGCCCGTCTGTCCGATGTACACTTTACCACACTCACAGGGAACTTCGTACACTCCCGAGACCATTAGAGGAATATGGTCTTTGACTGAGTTTAGTGACGCTTGGAGTTTTTTATGTGTGGAGTAAACAGGGTGTATGTCATGCTTCTTTAGTATACGCGCTATCTTGTCGGTGACCTGATGAACATATGGAAGAAAAGCTTTATTTTTTACATTGTCAGTTGATTTATCTTTCTCTACAGGTTTTTGAGATACACTTTGTTGTTTGAATGCTCTTCTTATGGCAATGGGATTGTATCCATTCTGCACTAAAGCTGTTGTGAGAGTTTTCTTTTCGTTTATAAAGCTTTGTTTATCGGAAATACGCACTGCCCTAGTTATAAGGGTATTCATAACTGCTCGTTTTTGATTCGGATGGTGGTGTGATTGAGCGTGCAGGTACTGATTAGTGTGCGTGTCTTTCCTGTATACACTGTGGCCTAGTTTTCCATTATTTAGTTTTGTTACCAGTACGTCTAGGAAAGGTAGACTATTGTTTTTTCTCCGTTCGATAGTAAATTGAATGCTTTTATTGATACTGTTGAGGTGTTGGTGGAAACGTGTTAGCTCCCGGTCGCCATGAGACCAAACGGCATAAATATCATCAACATAGCGAAGCCATAATTTAGGTTTTAAGGGAGCTGATTTTATAGCTTTTTCTTCAAAATACTGCATGTAAATGTTAGCTACAACAGGTGAAATCGGGAACCCATAGCAGCCCCTTCTTTTTGTTTATAAAACTCTCCATTCCAAACAAAAAATGTTGATGTAAGACAATGTTCAGTTAGCTGCCCTAGATGTTCTGGTACCAACTCTTTGATTACCTCCATTGTTTCGGAGATGGGCAGTTTGGTAAACAATGAGACGATGTCAAAACTAACCATTATATCCCCCTCTTCTACTCGTAGAGTGTCTAGTATCTCCACGAAATGTGATGAGTCTTTAACGAAAGAAGCCGACGTCGGGACCATGAGCTGTAACTGTTTTGCCAGATGTTTAGCTAATTGGTGTGTGGGCGAGTCCACTGCACTGACTATCGGTCGCAAGGGGATGCCTGGCTTGTGAATCTTTGGTAGACCGTACATTCTATTATTATTATTATTATTATTATTATTATTATTATTATTATTATTATTATTATTATTATTATTATTATTATTATTATTATTAATAAACACAATTTATTGGTCGGGACATTTCGCCGCGTCGAATCTGCTTTAATTGCTTTTGACGTTTCAGCCCAACTGTGTGGGCTATCCTCAGAAAACAAGATATTAATTCTAAAAACTTACAAAAATAAAAGCCCAGACAAGGCGTTACATAGAAAAACAAAATCACAAAACAAACAGTTACCATGACCAGGCCCCGCCTTCTATAAACATGCGTTACATTCTTATGAAGACCAAAATATCACTTTTGAGAGTTTCTGGTACGTATACGATCACTTCGTCGGACTCCACTTTCTTGGGCTGATCCAGTTCTGGGACAGGGAGGACGAGAAGGTCTGTATTCGAAACCGGAAGTAAGATGTCGGGATAATGCAACTATTTTTAATACGGGCCAGCGTTGGAGTTGTCTTGAATCCTTTTCAATATAGGCGCCCACGACCCGCTCAGCTTAAACCCAACATCACCATTAAAATTGTTTGGTGTTTTAGCAATTTCAATGGACTCTCCCCAATCTTGGAAGTAAACGAGGCTCTTTGCAAACTATTGTGGCACTCTCAAACAGAATTTCATGTCTTGGATTGTTAACATTTTCACAAGCATGTTTAGCCACCGCTGACTGTTCTTCTCGAGCATGCCTACAATGAGCTTTATGTTCTTTAAGTCTTGTTCCCACTGTCCTGCATGTTTGGCCTATATAAACCAACCCACACTTGCAAGGAATTTGGTAAACACCACTCTCTTGCAGTGGAATGATATCTTTGACTGGCTTCATCAAATTGGCTACCTTTTTCCATGGAGTATAAACAGTTTTGATCTCTTTTTTAGCTAAAATGCGACCGATTCTGTCCGTCGTGTACTTCACGTAAGGCAGGAAGGCTCTCGTGATGTTACCGGTAGCCTCATCTTCAACTATCGCTCTGTTATCTTGTCTCTGTGTTCTGTTCAAAGCCCTGTTGATGGTTGCATTACTGTAGCCATTGTTTAATAATGCTTCTCTGAGTACACCCTTTTCCTTTTCCAAACTTGCTTCGTCTGACAGTCTATAAGCTCGGGTTACCAGCGTGTTAATAACAGACTGTTTCTGTGGCGGGTGGTGATGGGATGTCTCATGCAGGTACAAGTTGGTATGAGTGGGCTTGCGATAAACGGCGTGGCCAGGTATGTTTCCTCTCGTGACTAGAATATCCAGAAAAGCTAGTTGGCCATTCGTCTCTAATTCCATAGTGAACTGAATGCTTGGATGGATGCTATTCAAATAGACCAAAAATGCATGAAGTGTTTCCCTACCATGTGGCCAAACTGCAAAGATGTCATCCACATATCGCAACCAAATCTTTGGCTTCAGTGTAGCCGAGTCCAGTGCTTTGGACTCGAAATCATCCAAAAAGAGATTGGCTACTACTGGAGATAAAGGGCTGCCCATTGGAGTGCCTTCAGTTTTGTTGATACACTTGTCCCTCAAAAACAAAGAATGTGGATTCCAGACAATGTTGAATTAAGTCTGAGATGTGTTTTGCCAAAGGAATTCTTTCCCGTACCACCTTCATTGCTTCTGGCACTGGAATATTAGTAAACAATGACACAATGTCAAAACTTACCATCAAGTCTTGGTCATCGAATGTTAGGTCTTTAAGACATTCAATAAAATGAGCCGAGTTCTTAATATATGACTTGGTGTCTGGCACAAGTGGTTGGATCTGTTTTGCCAAGTGGCGAGCCAACTCATGGGTAGGGGAACCTATTGCGTTTACAATTGGACGTAACGGAACTCCTGGCTTGTGAACTTTAGGAAGACCATATATCCTCGGCGTTCTACCATCGTGTTGGGTTATCGCTTTTTTAACACTGCGTCCAGAGGTGATTCTTTAATCAGTTTTTGCTGTTAAAAGGGTTATATCTGCTTAGACGGACTTCGTTGGAGTAATTTGGTATGCTTTACCTTGCAATAGATTTTCCATCTTCTGCCTGTAGTCGACTAAATCCATCACCACAGTTGAATTACCCTTGTCTGACTTAAGAACTCGTATTGAATCATTCTCTCGAAGTCTCTTGATTGCCATTGTTCTGCTTACTAAGGTTCTTTTCAGGAGGCTTCGCTGCTTTCAATACTCTCGTTGTCTCTTGTCGAAACTTCCTCTGCTTCAGCGTCAGACAGACGAATCAAGGACGCTTCTACTCCACTGATAATCTCTTCAAATGGAATACGGTTAGGAGTGACAGCAAAATTTAGTCCTTTTCGACAAAACGTTCATGTAGGCTCATCTAACACTGTACTCGACAAAATTATGGACTACTGGTTAGAGAGTCCATTGAAATTGCTAAAACACCAAACAATTTTAATGGTGATGTTGGGTTTAAGCTGAGCGGGGTCGTGGGCGCCTATATTGAAAAGGATTCAAGACAACTCCAACGCTGGCCGTATCAAAAATAGTTGCATTATCCCCGACATCTTACTTCCGGTTTCGAATACAGACCTTCTCGTCCTCCCTGTCCCAGAAACTGGATCAGCCCCAAGAAAGTGGAGTCCGACGAAGTGATCGTATACGTACCAGAAACTCTCAAAAGTGATATTTTGGTCTTCATAAGATGTAACGCATGTTTATAGAAGGCGGGCCTGGTCATGGTAACTGTTTGTTTTGTGATTTTGTTTTTCTATGTAACGCCTTGTCTGGGCTTTTATTTTGTAAGTTTTTAGAATTAATATCTTGTTTTTCTGAGGATAGCCCACACAGTTGGGCTGAAACGTCAAAAGCAATTAAAGCAGATTCGACGCGGCGAAATGTCCCGACCAATAAATTGTGTTAATTATTTACCGGGCCGCGAAAGCCTTAAATTTGAAATTATTATTATTATTATTATTATTATTATTATTATTATTATTATTATTATTATTAATATTATTATTATTGTTGTTTTTTGTGTGTGTTTCTGAATCATTAACATTGATTCCTTGGAAATTCCGCTGTTTTTGATTTGATTTGATTGATTAATTTTTGTATAATTATAATTAGGTATTATTCTTTGTTATTTCTAAACGAAATGTCTATTAACAATCTGTGTTTATTTTATTTATTTTTTGTATTTAATCTGTATAGGTGTTGGTTGTGCATACATGTAAGTGACCGGTGCGCTCTCAATATTTGTTCTATGCGCCCCACTAATAAGCTGTTCTGCAGCTTAGTGGGAAAATATTTATGTTCCGAATAACGTATATTGCAAAGTATGTACAATAAAAAAAAAATATATATATATAATTATTATTTTATTGGATGTATTTCATACAAACTCGGTCAAAACCGGAGCTAACATGTTGTACGGACTTACGTCAAATACTTCCATGTGTATCTATACTAGGAAAACGCTAAAGTCCCGCCGCGTTGATGGATGAGCTTTTTAAAGGTTTTAGTTTGCGTGGGATATCTTTACTTTTGCAAGTGCTTTGTTTTGCTGCCTACGCATTGTAGGTGAATGTTGTCAAGTTTCTTTTGTTTCTTGTCAATTGGTATTATTTACCGTAAACAACTTATATTAAAAGCTTTATTTCTATGGATTCTGGCTAACTTTTTCAACTTTTTCTTTCAAAAGGTACTACATCACCATAACCTTAATGTCCATGTATAATATGAACGTTGTAGCCCCACCCGTTTGGTCAGAATTGGCCCAAATGGCACGAAAATATCGCACAAAAAGTCCAAAACGTATATTAATAGCTTTATTTCTCTAGATTCTGGCTAACTTTTTCAACTTTTTCTTTCAGAAAGCAATACATCACCATTACCTTAATGTCCATGTGAAATATGAACGTTGTAAACCCCACCCGTTTTGGTCAGAATTGGCCCAAATGGCACGAAAATATCGCACTAAAAATCGAAAAAAATCGTAAAGTACGATATTCATGAGAAAATATTTCTTCGATTGTACCAAAAACGTGGCAAGTCTAAGTTCATAGAAAACGAAGGTCGTGTCAAATTTTCATCAAGATCGCATATGCCGTTTGCCCGGTAGAGAGCAAACAAACAGACGAAAAAAAAAAAAAAAAAAAAAAAAAAAACAACCGAACTAAATTTTTTGGCGGGTCCCGGTGAAATCAAAGTCTTCGCTTCGCTCATCCAATTACATACCTACATTATTCCTTTGTCTTAACTCTAACTTAAATTAGTCACTTATTATTATTATTATTATTATTATTATTATTATTATTATTATTATTTTTATTATTATTATTATTATATTGGATGTATTTCATACAAACTCGGTCAAAACCGGAGCTACATTTGTACGGACTTACGTCAGTACTTCCATTTGAGAGTTCTGGTACGTATACGATCACTTTTTAGAACTTTTCTTACTCCGGTTTCGATACAGACCCTTCTCGTCCTCCCTGTCCAGAACTGGATCAGCCCAAGAAGTGGAGTCCGACGAAGTGATCGTATACGTACCGAAACTCTCATGTGATAAGTTTTGGTCTTCATAAGAAGTAACGCAATGTTTGAGAAGGCGGGGCCTGGTTGGTAACTGTTTTTTTGTGTGATTTTGTTTTTCTATTAACGCCTTGTCTGGGCTTTTATTTTGTTAAGTTTTTAGAATTAATATACTTGTTTTTCTGAGGAGTAGCCCACACAGTTGGGGCTGAAACGTCAAAAGCAATTAAAGCAGATTCGGACGCGCGAAAATGTCCCACCAATATTGTGTTAATTATTTACCGGCCGCGAAAGCCTTAAATTGAAATTATTATTATTATTACCCACATATATTATTATTATATTTATTATTATGCCATGTTTAATTATCGGTTGGTTTTAAATGTATTATTTTAATATGAACAAAAAAAACCATATTTTAAACATAATAAGGGAACGAACTGGTTGTAAAGGAAATTCGTTTTCCAATGCCTGAAACAAAATGTGAGCGGTTTGTTTACATTATCTTATACCTAAAGTTTTATTCATTGCCGGCTGACATTTTATCCTTGGACAAAAATTTCCATTATAAAGAATAGAGTAAAATCGCACGTAAACCTGACACCTTCCTTCATCTTCGATTTAAGTCTTTTCAGTCTATTTCCTAGATGTTTATGTTGTTTGAAAACGAATCTGTGTGGTAAGGTATAGGATATTATTAATTTATAATTAGTGATTCCTTGTATATGCTATTTTGTATGTTTTTGTTAAACGGTTGTAGTATTTATGTTTTGTAATTGATTTAACCTATGTAAGTGACCGTATCTTCATTTAATAGTTTGAATGTTTTTTTTTTATTTTTATTTCATTGTATTAAGCGCTGACGCGCAAGAATGAGAATGTATAGCAATTAACTATTTATTTTAACCCACTGATGACCATTTGGCTTAGTGTGAGGAAATTAGTCTGTGATGATTGGTCCAATTTAGTTTTTTGCTTCATAAATAAAAAAAAAAAAAAAAAAATTATTTTTATTAATTATTATTATTATTATATTATTATTATTGTTATTACTATATTATTAATATTATTATTATTATTATTATTATTAATTATTATTATTATTTTATTTATTGGATGGTTTCATACAAACTTCGGTCAAAAACCGGAGCCTAACATGTTTACGGACTTACTCAAGTACTTCCATGTGTATCTATAATACATACCTACATTATTACATTTGTCCTTAACTCTTACTAAAATATTCATTTATATATCGTTTTGTAGATGAATGTTTTCTTTCTGCTGTGTACGGGTCGTGGGCCGATTGCTCGTCGCCATCCTAGCATTTGCTCTTCGGACATGGAAACCACGAAAACCAGTCAGTAATGGAAGCCTTTCTGGAATCTCGAAGTATCATTCTTAGTTTTAGAAATTTCGAACTGATCTACACGTGTTTGAGTATTACTGCCTTTTGAGTCTCGATGTAACATTGGGTGAAGATCTAGTTGTTTAAATGCTTTCATGTAACTTCTTCGGTTGTGCCATTAGCCGATATCACGTATGGGATTGTAATTTAGCCTTTTTCTGTTTCACATCTTTCTTGATCTCATGCAGTTCACTATACTTGTCAATTTTTTTCTTCCATGTAGTCTCGACGTTATGGCACCTTGGGACAACAGGCAACGTCAATAAGGTAGTTTTCTTGTTTCTTCTTGTCAATTATAATTTATATCCGGTCTGTTGTGATGTATAGTTTGGTCCTGTTATAAATGTGGGTCGGTCGTAATATATAATTTTGAAATCTTTGCTATCTAGTACTTTCTCCGGTTTGTATTTGTAGTAGGTGGTGGTGTGTATTCAATGAGGTTGTACTTGATTGCTAGTTTTTGTGACATAAATGTTAGCTACTTGGTTATGTCTGTAGAGGTATCCGTTTTGACATAGTGAACTGGAACCCGGATATGATGTGTTTCGATTGTTTCATTCACCCTTACACTACATTTTCTACATTGATCGTTTTCTATCGCATCTTGTATAGTGTATTTTTTATAATTTTTTCGTTGCAAACACTCTGTCTTGAATAGCCACTAAAACCTTCTGTTATCTCCAAATAGTTCCCCGTTGTTAACCACCTATTTGCATGCTTTAATATCTACGTGACCTTTATGTGTTTCATCATAATGTCTCTTGTTGTAGGTTCTTTTCTGAGAAACGTAACTCTTTTAGCGTCAGTTTATGAGTTCCCTTGTAATTGACGTTTCGTTTGCTGATTGAGTGGGATTAATGATTTGGTCAGCTAGCACCACAGCCCTGTGCAGTGTTTGATTGGTTGCTCTTTGTAAAAAAATATTTTCTAAAATGTCTAGTTGTTTATAATATAAGTTTGTTCAGCATCAATTGGTCCTCGTCTTCCGTGTTTCTCTGGAAGTGTCAATCGTCTCCTTTGCTGATTTAGATTGATTCCTTCTGTGTTTTAGCTAATTGTGAGTAACGAGTTTAATATTTCCAGTGCGTGATGTCTGTCTGTGTCCATTTAATGATTCCGAATGAATATGTGCAGTACTGGTATAGCCTATGTATTTTATTGCTGTGATCTTGGCTTTACCGTTTAGGTTTTGCGTCTTGAGGTAGATTTTAGTCGCTTTCCTGTATGTATCTAACATTTTTCTTTCATTCTTTATGTTTTGGTTTTCTCAATTCTGGCAGCTTGTGAGAAAGCCTAAATATTGTATACTTCGTTACTCCTTACTCCCATCCTATTTCCATCATCTAGCTGGAACTCTTCTGCCTGCGTAACTTACCCTTTTTCGCGATATGTAGCTCTATACACTTGTCTACTCCAACCCATGCAGATTCTTGACTAAATTCAAATGGTATTGATAAACTGTTTAGTTGTAACAAGATTTGATGCATATAACTTTAGAATCATCCATGAAGGAATAGTTAGAAATTGTGTGGACATAACTTATTGGCCTTAATTTTAAATCCGTATGTTGATCGTTAAGCATATGCGACAGTGGGTTTTAATGACAGACAAACTCAGAATGCGCTGAATGAGTCACCTTGGAAAATGCCACGTTTAATTTGGATTGGATCTGTGGTCTGCTGTTTTTTCATATTTAGTTTTAGTGTTGTTCTCCTGTCTTCCATTACTGTCTTCAAAAAGTTTACAATCTACTGGTTGTTTATATATTTGTAAAAATCTGAATAAGCATGTGTGTGGTGTTGAGTCCATAAGCTTTCTGGTAGTCAATTGTAGTTTACGTGAATTTCCTTTTATTACTGGTGCCTGGTTCATTACAGTAGAGTCGTATAAGGAGTTGTTGCTTACATCCCTGCGAGTTTCTTACAGCACCCTTTTTGGGGGGGGTTCCTCGCCATGATATTGTATTCTTCCAATGCTTATATACTTTATTTGTTGGCATGAAGTCAATATTTATATATAGTATATAATTATAATATCATATAATATTATTATTATTATTATAATTATTATTATTTTATTATTAGTATTTTTATTATTATTATTGTATTAATTGTTATTATTATTATATTATTTTGGGGGCCCAAAAATGTTTTTTTTTCGCAGAATCTAGATCATAATTCTATACTAAAATAACATTTTAAAAAGTTGATCTTTTAACCATGATTTAACACGAATTTTCTAAGTTTTTTGATCTGAAATTGGTGAAAATGTGCATTGTGGTGAAATTCTTAAATCGGCTTTAACCTGTTTATTTTTTGTTTCACATAGATTCTTGAGCATCGTACCAATCTAAAAACGGCCCTTTATAACGTTGTGTTTTGAAACTGTGAACAAATATACACTTAAACACGCAAAAATATGCGTTCCACAACTACAACACCTTCTCCAAGTAATAATATATTTTGACCGAACCACTTACCAAAAGGTAGCCGAGTACGTCAATGAAGACTAATATTTTTTTGGGTCCAAAATCCTCCAGGGTCACGGGGTTCAATGATAGTCCCCGTATTATTTATAATGGGGGATTTTGCCGAAGGGACCTACCTCGAAAATTGACAAGTTTTGGGGATTTTTTGGGGGAATGGTGGACAAAATATTTTTGTCACTTTGTAAATTCATAACTAGTTTGTATAAATGAAATATATTTTTTGAGTTTAGTGGGTAATACCCCTTTAATAAGAAAATATATAATTTGCAATATTATGATGAATGTGATGGAAGAAAATGGCAAAATGATGGACAATAAAAAAAAGTATGACTATTTACTGGCATTGTTTTAGGACTATGAGCACTCTGATTAACGTTGACATATTGTTAATTATTGGAAATACATAGATTTACCAAAAAATATAATAACGTTACAGTCAATCCGTGAAAACCTACTAAACACCATACATACATTATAATCCTGTCAAATAAGAATTTTGGAGGAAAAAATTGCGATGTCGCTGAATTTTTGCAGAGACCTTTCTTAAATGATACTTATCAACATACTAAAACTCCCTTACAATCGGACTGGAGCTTGGGGCCGCCATATTGGAAAATGGCGGCCAAAAGTGTTTCTTATCGAATATCTCCAAATTTGTTTGAGATAGACAAAATATCTCAATGGCAGAAATATTCCCATTTATTTCCCTACAAAATAGGGGTCTTCTATAATTTTGGTAGGGGCAACGGTTACGTCACAAAATCGTGGTTTATATGTTGCTTATTGGAGTACCAGCTTATTTCCAAATTTTCACAGCCCAGCATCAAATAATGCCCGGTAAATCCGTAAGAAATCGATTTAAATACAAAAGGATTTTTGTACGGGGTTCATGAAAGCTTCCAATAGTATTTTAAAAAATCTGTTCTGCGAAATCGGATTTTGCATTTACCGGAATTTGGTTTTTTCCATTGTTGGCATTTCCTAAAAAATGCCATATTTTACTGTCCATTATTAAGCACTAAATAGCATTGGGGAAAAATTCTTTCTCGCACATTGAAATGATTTAAATAATGATTCGATTACAACCAAAGTTTAAATCCAATACGGCTGCTAATTCCTAATTTTCACAGTATGAATACTGTTTTCGTGCTGTTTTTACACTCTTTTTGTTACATAATTCATTTTGATGTTGTGGATATTAGGAATTAGCAGCCATATTGGATTTAAACTTTGGTTGTAATCGGATCAAATTTTTTGAGTTATTTCAATTTTGTGTAGAAAGAATTTTTCCTCCAATGCTATTTAGTGCTTAATAAGGGACAGTCAAAAAAGGGCATTTTTTAGGAAATGCCAAAAATGGAAAAACCCAAATTCCGGGTAAATGCAAATATTATTTCGCAGACCTGATTTTTTAAAATACTAATGGAAGCTTTCATGAACCCCCGTACAAAAGTCCTTTTGTATTTAAATCGATTTTTTACGGATTTACTGGACATTGTTTGATGCTGGGCGTGAAAATTTGTAAATAAGCTGGTACTCCAATGAGCAACATTTAAACCACGAATTTGTGACGTAACCGTTGCCCCTACCAAAACTATAGAAGACATCTGTTTTGTAGGGAATTTAATGGGGATTATTTTTACCATTGAGATATTTTGTCTATCTCAAACCAATTTGGAGATATTCGATAACAAACACCTTTTTGGGCCCCCATTTTCCAATATGGGCGGCCGAAGCTCCAGTCCGATTGTAGGGGAGTTTAGTATTTTATTTAGTATTATATAAGGAAGGTCTCTGCAAAAATTCAGCGACATCGCAATTTTTTCCTCCAAGCGTCAATATACGATCTTATTTGACAGGATTATTAAAGGAATTATCTCATCTTGGTACACTTCATAGCATATCTTGAACCATTCAATTTCACGGGAAAAAGATCTTAGATGCAGCTTGATCGGACATCTGGTCTGTTGTTTAAAAAGTAAATAGTAAAAAGTTTACCCA
>JAMZAV010013911.1:0-10413 GCA_024449915.1 Sweltsa coloradensis | reverse complement strand
TAAGAAAAAAACCCACAAAATTGAGTAAAACGACTGATTATTCTTAAATAAGAAAACAAAAACTTCCCTTAAAATTCCCTCGTAGTAAATTCAGAAATCAAATGCAGTAAAAATTTGAAAGGGGTTTCTTGTATTTCCGTGTAAAGATAAATATTTCAGAGTTTTTTCTAAGGCTTGCAGTTTGGGGAAAAAAAGACAAACGCATTGTCAAAAAAGACAAAGCGATCAGTGCTGGGATCTTGATCCTGCTGATTACATCGGCGTATCATTTTCCCTACTTGCGGTACGCGGGTACGTACATCGCCACACACTTAATTCTCTTCCCCTAGGACATGCTGGGATCTTATCCTGCTTTTCTCATGGCGTGATCATTTCCTATACGTTCAGGTAGCGGGGGGTACGTACGATCTGCCACACCTTAATTCTTTCCGCTCAGTTGTTAAAGTGAAACAATCTGCTACAAGAATTATTTTGTAATCATGTTTACTTGTTTAATTTTTTCATTTCATGTTCATTTTTATGTTCACTTTAAATTTCATGTTTACGTTCAAGTTCATGTTCACGTTTAGTTCATTTTCTGTTTTTTTACTTCATGTTCATGTTCAGGGGTTTCTTTTCTTTCATGTTTCGTTCATGTTCATGTTGAGGGGGGTCGTCGGTCTTTCAGTTCATGTTCATGTTTAGGCCACGTTCATTTTTGTTTACTTTCATGTTCAGGGTTCACGTTCATGTTCAGTTTCGTTCATGTTCATGTTCACGGTCACGTTTATGTTTACGTTCATGTTCACGTTCACGGTCCCTTTTCATGTTCATGTTTACTTTTCTTGTCCATGTTAACGGCCACGTTCATGTTCTTTTTTTACTTTCATGTTCATGTTTACTTTTCTTTTCTGTTCATGTTCACGTCACGTTCATGTTCACGGTCACGTTCATGTTCATGTTTACGGTCACGTTCATTTCATTTTACGGTCACTTCTGTTCATATTCACGGTACGTTCATGTTCATTTTACTTCACGGTCACGTTCTGTTTTTTACGTTCAGTTCATGTTCCGGCCCCTTTTCATGTTCATTTTACGTTGGTTCATTTTCACGTTTATGTTCCCGTTCAAGTTCATGTTCATGTTTAGGGTCACGTTCTGTTTGTTTACTTTCTTTTCATGTCCACGTCATTTTATGTTAAATGTTTACGTTAAAAAAAAAAAAATTGATTTCTAAAATCGCAAAAAACACGCAGTAAAAAGCTATTTAATATGTTTCTATTAATCATTGTGTATAACTTCTAAACAATACAAAATATCCTTCAGAAAATTATGTGTCAAAGCTGCAAGTAATCCTAGTAGTTAGATATACGATTATTTTTAAAAGCTATTGTATCTTTTCTAAACGTTTTTTAAAAAATCAAAGGAAAATTCTGCAATGTTAGATAAAGTAAGGTCAATATAACAGGAAAATATATTTGGAAATTTTTTGGGGCGGGACTCCAAACCCAAAATTTTTGGTGACAAACGTAAAACTCTGAGCTTGGTGCACAGTTAATTTAGACGACATTTTTATTATATTGTTTTTATACACTTGCCTTCCACCCATTTTAAAGGAAAAGCAATTTTTTCAAATATCGTTCGATTACGATTTTTTTTGCCAGACGGTACAATAAAATTCGTCGCTATCGGGTTTCCGCATTTTCTTGTTTTGCATGATACTATGCTAGTACTAACGAAAAAAACCCTTTATAAACGTGTATTTAAACTGTGGGAAAAAAATATCACTCAAACACGCAAAAACATAACATGCCTTCCAAAATTTACACCCCCACTTGGCAAAAAAATTATGAAATGCAGATTAAAATTTAAAAGGAAAAAAATATAAGCATATGTTTGCTTTAAATTAAAACCCTCTGTCTAAAAGCCCCAGGTTCAATTGACAAAAATGCATGCAGGAAAAACATATGAGTTCAACTGTAAGAACATACAGTGTTTTTGGGTGCCCGCTCCCGCCTGAAACTCACGTATTCCGCTGGTTAGAGAAGATGGAGGGGGTTTGAGAGGTGTGTAACGGCTTCGTTCGCCTCGACGTCTGCTCGGCAGTCCGGTTTGTGGAGGAACCTATTGACTAATGATTTACTGTCAAGGGACACCCCTCCTTTCGGATGGGACGTAAGCTTTTGGGCCCCCTTGGGACTTTTCGAAAGGGTGCTCGTGCCGGTACCCGGGTTTTGTTCCTCCCTTTTTTCATCTTCATCCTCATCTTTACCCCCCCCATCGTCTCGAATGCCGAAGAGCATTATGTTAAAACAATATCCAATCCATCCATCAGTGTTTAAATTAGTTCGGGTGGTGATTTACATTCAGATTTACAGACAAGGCCACCCCAAAAAAAATCCCCAACAGATGTATCTTTTTTGTCAACCCGTATAAATACTGACAAATCCGAAGTTGTATTACTATGTAACGGGCATAAATATTAACTTAAAGGGTTTTGTGGATTTGGGTTTATTAATCTATAAACTCCCTTATAGTTTAAAGCTTATGTCCCCTTACAAATTTAAAAGAGGGAAATCACACACAAATTAAGGGAGGCCGATATAGTAGCTAACAAAATATAAATGACTAAACGCGAAAAAAAATGCTGCATGTGATATTCAAGTGGGAAAAAAAAATCTCATATGGGTAAATTTTTGTCAAAAAGCCCAAAAGTAATGTAAACACACATAACAAAAATTTTGAAAAACAGCCAAACCCTTTCACACTCAAAAGAAATGAGATCTAAAAAAGGGGCCAAAACTCATCTACCCCTTTCCACATTTGCGCATTCTTAATTCATAAACGTACAGTGTCCCATAACAGCATCCTCGAAAAGCTTGGCAAAATAGAATTTGCGATTATTAATTAAACGAAATAGTTTCATCCAAGTTCTTTTTTCTAATTAATTAAAACGTAATAACATGCAAATTTTATTTTGCCAAGCTTTTCGAGGATGCTGTTATGGGACACTGTACGTTTATGAATTAAGAATGCGCAAATGTGGAAGGGTAGATGAGCTTGGCCCTTTTTTTAGATCTCATTTCTTTTGAGTGTGTAAGGTTTGGCTGTATTTCTACAAGTTTTTGTTATGTGTGTGATCTCATTACTTTTTCAAGTTCCATTGCAAAATTATATGTTAAAATATAATAATTTTATCAAAGTTGATTTAATTTCTATGGTATTAGCAATAACAATATAGGAGTAAAATATCTAGACCCGGATTCATGTACATCCTGGGTATAGGTGGTATAACCATGGTATAACGACGGTATAAGGACTGGACCCCAATTCTTGTGTCGTGGGAGATGACTGTTGAAAACGCAATTTGAAAACGAAGTCGTTTTCGTTTGACACTTTAAAAAGATATGCGTATAGCAAAGAGCTCGAAAAAGTTCTATATTTATTCTAGATGGCAGTGCCTTCATATGGAAAGACGAGTTGCGTGAAATGATTTGATTGTTGCAATTATGTAAACAAACAGATGAGCAAGCGCATATTATTTTGACACCTTGCTTCGACATTGTGTTTGTGTGTATTGTGTGACAGAACTATGTTGTGCTGGCCTAGGGTTGGCTAGGCTTGCCAAACATGTAATGTAAGTAATAATTTTATCTAGTCCTATAGCCTAATGGAACTTTAGACCTACACTGTTGTATTATAAATAATTTTCTACATCTGGGCCTAGGTCAGGGACGGTTCTGATTTTTTTTATGAGAGTAAAATGAAAATTTTTCTCTTTTTAACACATAGAAGAAAAATTTTAAAATGTCCCGGCCTTTTGGGTTAACTTTAATCCCCCTTTCCCGCCTACTCTGCTTATCCCGTAAACAAGTGTCAAGAAAACATTTTTACTTTTTGATTGTAAAAGGGCTTTTTAAAAAAACCTTTTTTTGGAACCCTTTCCCAAACAAATTTTTTCAATTTTTTTTTTCAAAAGAGACTAAATTTACTAAAAACCTTAATGTCCTTGAAAAAATTAAACATTGTAGCCCACCCCGGGGTTTAAGAATCGCGGGCCGAGGGTTTTAGTTTTGTAAGAGCAGTAGTAGCAGTAGTAGGAGTGGGTAAACCTTAAAGTGTTTTTGGGGCAGTTTCAAGCCTTTTTTTCACCAAGAAGGAATGGTCTTCCCCCCAATAAAATTTGGCAGGGTGTTGTCAGGACCTAAACCCCCTCGATTGTGATAGTTTTTCAAGTTCAATCACTTTTACAGACGGCTGGGTAACACCTCAAAAATCCCCCAACCTGTTTGGGTGTATAAGGTGCTTAAAGGTGTTTTCCCCCCGGGCTTGGCTGCCGGCGCCCAAACGGGCACCAGAAAATTTAGACGAAAGAAAAAAAAAAAAGAAAAAATTTAAATTTAGCCGACCTTGCATGATGTAGCCTCTGTAGATACAGAGTTTTAAAGCCAAAAGCGATCATGCATTGATAAAAGGTTTCTGTGGTGTACAGCGGGCTCCCAAAGCGTCCCCTTTGGGCAGGGCTGCCCGTGGGGTGCTGGGGCCCTGGGGGCGAAAAACTGGAACTGCGCTGCGAGAAGCGAAAGGAACCCCGCTTTGCCCGCAGTCTTGGTTTTGGGGATAGGGGGGTTTTTCCCCCCCTGGAATTTTCCCATCCTTTTGGCTCTGTTTTACAAAAAGGTATCCCCGCCGGGGATGGCTAAACCCCACCTCGGTTTTCCCATTAATCTCATCCCATATAAGTGATTTTAAATTCGAAAATGTTAATAAATAATGCTTTCAATTAACATTTTCCCCTTTCAAAAAAACCCAGACGCTTCAAATTTTACCATTTTTGAGGGAAATAATCCCGCCAAATTTTATCAGATCGTTTTTAAAGGGCCCATTTTTGGGGAGCAATAATCCCCCAAAATATTTTCATAAGATCGTTCTAAGGCCACCTCAAGGGAAATAATCCCCCCCAAAAAAATTCGCCTCCGTAGGGGGGATCCCCCCCGAGGTTTGCTAAAAAAAATACTATTCTAAGCCATCCCTCCCTCTCCCAGAGTCTTTAAATTCGGACCCACCCTGTCGGTAAAAAACGCGAAAAAATTTTTTAAAAATTGTTTGCATAATTTTTTGGAAAATTGTACGTTCAAATGATTTCTTTGTTCGGAACCCCCCGGTGTCGTTTTTAGCCCAAAGGGAAAAGTGAAAAAGAAATTGCTGGGACCTTTGACTTACGGGCATCCCCCCCATCCCCCCCGCCGCCCCCGGGGAAGCCCTACCCTTAGGCCAACGGGCCCCCGATTTTCCCTTCAGCCAAGGAAGGTGGCACATATTTGGGATTTAGGGCCTTTTTTCCTTTGGCCGTCTCACTCAGGTCGCACTATTGGGGAAACTGGATTGGCCATTTGTTTTTTCATTTGTTCTTTTTGTAATTTTATTAAAAGTGGGGGTTTGACAGCAATGACTCTTTTGCATTGCCGAGTGCAAAACCAAGGGGAAAAAACGCCTTTATTTCCTTTTTGTATGTAGAAAAATTTTGTACTTCGAAAATTTTGAAATTTTGTGTCCTCTTGTGGGGGCGGGGGTTGGGGTGATTGAAACAATGGAGGCCTACACACGAAAAACAGTCTGTAACAAATAGATTGAAGGGGTAATTATTTTATTTTTTTTTTTTATTTTTTTTTTTATTTAACGTCTTTTCCTATTCGTTATAAAAACTTTTTTCAAAGGAGGAAAAATAAAAAAATTTTAATTAAATAGATGCAGAAACAAAAAATTTAAACTACATTTAAGAAAAATTTTTGAAATAGTACCCATTACCCCAAAACAATGCATTTACCCCCAAAAAATTTTTGGGAAAAAATAAAAAGATATTAAATGCGACTTATTATTGATTTTTGCTTAGGTTTTTGGGGCAGAAAGGGACGAAACGGGAGTATTTTGTACTCCAGAGTAGAATTGACCATTGTTTGATTCTTTTTCCCCTTGAGCCAATTAATTGCAGTCTGATTGTTTCAGTTTTAAAGGAAAGGTGAAGTTTTGGGTGTGGTAAATACTACAAAGATTGAAAGATAGCGTTTTAGGTATTCTACCCAATTTTTTTAAAAATTGTTGATCTTTATAAAATAAATTTCCCTAGTTTAAAAATTTCTGAAGCTTTTAGAAATTTCATTTTAGGTACAGAGGCGTATCATTTTGGAATTCAATTTTTTTATGAATTAGAAGAAATTTTTACTGATCGGGGAAATTTGGGATTTTTAAAAATTTTAAATTTGAAGCAAGTTTTTGAATCAAAGAGTAAAGGGAATTGATTTTTACTTTTTTTTTGTGGTTATTGTCTGGGGTTGTTTGGGGTAATGTTAATTTACCTTCAAAAGGTCTTTTTAAATTTTTTTTCCCTTTTCCCTTTTTTGGTTCATTATTCCCTTTGTTTTAGAAGGGATTAATCAATGTATTTACAATTTTTTTTTTTTCTGCCTAGATTGTTTTGGTTTGCCGCCCTATGATGGAGCTTGCAACTTGAGTTAGGGGCCTGTATCATTGCTGTGATCAGTTTTTTAAATGAACAAATTTTAAAAAAAAAAATTAATATCTGATTTTTAAATTTTATATAAGTGTCAAGATTTTTTGGACTAAAAAATGTTATCAAGAAATTTTAACCCAAAAATGAAGGTGAACACAAGAATAAAGATTTTTGCGTTCGGTGGTTTCTTCCCCCGAAAGTTTTTGATTTTTCTTCCCCGATTTTCTGTTTTGATTTTGGCAAACGCATATTGGTTTGAGTGGGAAAACGTTTTAAAAAATCAGTTTTTTTTTTTCGTTTTTCTTTTTTTAAAGTTTTTTTTCTTTTTATTTTTTTTTTTTTTTTTCCTTTTTTTTTCTTTTTTTTTCCCTTTCTTTTTTTTTCCCTTCCCCCCCTTTTTTATAATTTTATTCATTCATTAAATGCATTATCAAAAAACCCCCTTTATTTTAAAATAAACTCACTAAAAAACACAACTTTTTGCATTTTTTACAATTCTATTCCCGGGTTTTTTTATTACTAAAAGTTTTATTTTTCTTTTTATTTAAAAAAATGCCATTACACCAGGGTTTTCTTTTTAAAATTTGGGGCGAATTTCCAATAGATACCCCCCTTTTTCCCCCCCTCAAGGGGCAGGTGCAAAAAAATTTTTTAAAGTTGTAATTACCCCCGACAAAAAAACCCCGTTTTTTGGAAGAAATATTTTAATTATTTAAAAATGGAAAAAAAGAACGTTATTTTTTCAAAAGGCAAAAGGGGTAAAAATTGAGGAAAAAGAACAGGGCCTCGTGTCGCTGCAAAATTAATAATCTGTCCACTTGGGGTTTAAAAGGTTACATTTTTTAAGGGCCAAAATTTTATAGATGTTTAAAAAAGATTTAAAAAGTTAAAAAGTTTTTTAGTAAATAATAAGAATAAAAGTTTTACAAAATTTTTAATCATATTTGGGTAGGGGTACAAAATTATGTTTGACTTGGTTACCAGGATAACCCAAAAGTTTTTTAAGCTACACTCTACCCCCGATTCGCTCACATCGAAAAGTCAAACTAAAAAACCCTAATTAAAAAAAACCCAAAAAGTTTCTGTTGAAGGCACTAAATGAGTCCCAAAAAGATAGGGGAAAAAGGGTACACTGAAAAGTGAAAAGCTATTCGGGTTTTAAACTTTAATATTTCCCTTTTCCAATTGAGGTTTTGAGTACCCCACGCATTTTCCCTCATCACAAAACAAAAGTGGCCCCTTTAAATTAAAAAAACTCGAATCAGTTTCTAATACGTAATTTTTAGGGTATTTTTTGATTTTGGAGTTATACGGGGTTGTCCAAAGAAAGAATGTGGGCATTCATATGTTTTAAGCTTGGGTTCTCTCAAATGTTGCGCCGAAAATTTTACACCTACACTCTACACGACCTCGTGAGCCGTTTTAGAAATTCTCACTTTACACTACAGAAGTCAAACCACACGGTACACTTTTCCCCCTACACTTTAAAACGGGAAAAAGTTTTTAGACATTTTAGCCCACACTAGTGTAAAGTGTAAAATTTGTGTAGGGAAACCAAAAAAAAACCCATTAATAGGTTTTTTGGTTTTTTTTAGTGTAGGGTGGGCGTGTAGCCCGCACTACACTTTTTCCCGGATAACCCAAAAGTTTTTTTTAAAACTACACTCTACAAAAGATTCGCCACATCGAACTGTTTAAAACTAAAAAAACCAAAAAAAACAAAAAAACAGTAATGTTGAAGGCAGTAAAAGAGTAAAAAAGATTTGAAAATGTGTAATATCTGAAGATGAAAAGCATTTGGAATAAAAACTTTAATTGCTTACCCAATTGAGGTTTTGAGTACCTAAGCATTTGCCCCCATCACAAAAATAGGCCAAAGTAAATTAAAAAAATCCGAACAGTTTTTTAAAACGTAATTATGACTATTAATGATTTTTGGGTTATATCGGATTTCAAGGGAAAAAATGTGTTATTTAACATGTTTAATTGGGTTTTCTTCAAATTTTTGCGCCTAAAAAACTTTCCCCCTCTACACGACCCTCCTAGAGCCCCGTGTAGGGAAAGCCACTTTACACTACACGAAGTTTAAAAACCCAAAAGGCCCACACTTCACTACACTTAATACGAAAACGCTTTTTAGACCCTTTTGAGCCTACACTAGGTAAAAGGGAAGTTCGGTTTTAGCAAAATTTTTAGGATGATACGGGGGAAAAGGGAAAACCCCGGTCAAAAAATTTTTTCCCTATGTCAAGGGTACCCCAGACGTCATAGGGAGAATCCTCAAAACGAAAAACATCCCAAAACCCTTTTTCCACTGACAGCAAAAATTTTAAACTCCTTTTTGGGGAAGTGCCAAAGGGGCTTGTTTATCGGGAAGAAAGAGGGGGTTTTTGGGTTTTCCCCGTGGCGGGGCCCCGCGATCAAACGTAATAGGGCCCCAAAAAGGGAGGGCGATAAGGTGAGGATAAAAGAAAAACTCTAATGCTGTGAAAGAGGTGACCAAAAAAAATCAGCCCTTTGGTCAACAGCTAAAGCTTAAAGGGTTTGACCAAAAAAAAAACTATTTTCCCTGTACAACAGTCAAGCCCCGTATTATCCGTGAATCTGTGGAAATTTAGGGAAAAGGCCCCAAAACATGAACAAAAAAGATGATAGCCCGAGCCCCCTCTTGCTTTGGAAAACCCGCACTCATGCCTCGAAATGTTGTCCCTAGAAATATTCAGCCAAAAAACCCCAGAGGGGTGCAAAAATTTAGATTCCATAATTTCTAAACAAAGAATAACCTTCCAAAAGAAACCCAAAAGGCCCTATGACGGGGAAGCCAGAAAAGGGGAAAAAGGGCCCACCCTTTGTTCTCGCATGTAGTGTAGCATTAACGCTGTACGTGTGTCCGTGTCCGTGATGCAGCACATGTATTGAGTCTGAAGAGAACACTCCTTGTATCTCGCTACGTATGTACGCATTACCGCTGTACGTTGTGTCTGTGTCCGTGGAGATGCACACTCGTTGTAAACTAAGAAATATACATCTAGTTTAAGCACACTCGTTGTTACTAAGAAATCTACATCTAGTTTACATCTAGTACAGCCCAACTGCACACAGCCCAACTGCACACAGCCCAACTGAACACATCGCAACTGAACACAGCCCAACTGCACACAGCCCAACTGAACACATCGCAACTGCACACAGCCCAACTGAAACAACCCAAGTGCACACAGCCCAACTGCACACAGCCCAACTGCACACAGCCCAACTGCACACAGCCCAACTGCACACAGCCCAACTGCACACAGCCCAACTGCACACAGCCCAACTGAACACAGCCCAACTGCACACAGCCCAACTGCACACAGCCCAACTGCACACAGCCAAACTGCACACAGCCCAACTAAACACAGCCCAACTGCACACAAACTTAATACGAAAACGCTTTTTAGACATTTTGAGCCTACACTAGTGTAAAGTGTAAGTTCGTGTAGCAAACCAAACAAACCTATTAATAGGTTTGTTTGGTTTACCTCGTGTAGTGTAGACTTGTGTAGTGTAGGTGTAGGCCTTGAAATCAAATTACACTACACTTTTCCCAGGATAACCAAACGTTTTTTAAGCTACACTCTACACTAGATTCGCTCACATCGAACTGTCAAACTAAAAAACATAATAAAACAACAAACAGTACTGTTGAAGGCAGTAAATGAGTCAAAATGATAGAAAATGTGTACTATCTGAACGATGAAAAGCTATTTGGAATATAAACTTCAATAGTGCTTATCCTAATTGAGGTTAGAGTACCCTACGCATTTGCCCTCATCACAAAACATATTGCCACATAAATAAAATACTCCGAATCAGTTTCTAATACGTAATTATAGACTATTAATTGATTTTAGGAGTTATATCAAATACTCCGAATCAGTTTT
>JAMZAV010013909.1:0-14368 GCA_024449915.1 Sweltsa coloradensis | reverse complement strand
TTTAATCAACTAGCATGTACACCTTATACAAATCAAGAACTTTGATTAACCAATCGTGCGGAACCGAATCAAAATGCTTTTTGTAAGTCTATGTAAGCTACTGATAGATCCTCTTTTTGTCATTTGCATGTTTTGTAACAATACTATAATTATAAGCTGCTCTTTACATCCATATGCATTTTGTGTGCATCCTTTTGTTCCCACGCTAAAATTCATGTTCTGATAAAATGTTCTGTTAATTTCAAGGTTAAAGATTGATGTTAGAATTTTATAAATGGTATTATTATTATTATTATTTTATTAATTACCTATGATAATGTTGACAATATAAAAACTAAATACTACATTATTAGAGAAACATACAATT
Organism: Sweltsa coloradensis; assembly: GCA_024449915.1. Lineage (NCBI taxonomy): Eukaryota > Metazoa > Arthropoda > Insecta > Plecoptera > Chloroperlidae > Sweltsa > Sweltsa coloradensis. The sequence goes on along the minus strand of JAMZAV010013909.1, from coordinate 14,001 downwards.
AGCGATTACTACGTCCACTTAATTTAAATTAGTATGATGTTCACGCTTAAAATATTTGATTAACTTTATTTCATTAATGAAATAATTATAAATATTATTATAAAATAAAAAAAGGATGTGAGCAAATTATACCAACTGAGCAAGAGTATCTGCACAGCTATATGCTTGGAAATGCCTCCTCTAGATTTACTCACAATATTCCAAACATAATGAAACAATAGAAAAATAGTGACACATAACTAGTACAAACATGCATCATCTACAAACTACAATATCCATAAGAAAACCATTAAAAAACAGTGGCATATTGCCAGTGCAAAACTTCGTGATAAACACTGTCCTTTACTTCGCGTCAGTTGACGCCAGTCCCTTACATAGGAGTTCAATGGGGTCGCCCTATAGCGTCCAAAATGTTGCGTAATAAACACAAAATAATTAGAATTTTAAATTCCATTATTATTATTATTAGATACTCGCCGAGCCCGAGAGTCACCATACTTTGTATTTATTTTGCTTAACCGAAACACACAACAGTCGAATCTTGCTTCATATAGATTCAAAGGGGGGGGGGGGGGGGGGCGTCGTTAGACTAAACTTCGGTGTCGAGGCTGACACGATATTTTAAAAAGTACTCGTGTCGTTGCTTTCGCGCCCATTTCGCGTACGCGCTGACGCTGGTGGTCAGCTGCGTAAGAGGTTGTGAGGGGTCGATGCGTAACTGATTGGTCTTAGCCTCCTCGTGGCGGCATGTGACTATGTGCTCATAATTCAGGATGCGTGACCGCTCCCTTCGTTGTGTGGCCAATGCAGGCCTGGGGCACAGCCCAGCGCTGTGTCCTCTTTTGTTGCAAAAACGGCAACGCACTCTCTTGTTTGCCCTGGTTGGGGCCGTAACTGGGGTATTAACCGCGACAACTTTTCTTATGGGGTTGGATGACGCCGTTATCAAGGGGGGTGTTGATAGTGGCGCCACCTGTGGGGTGGGGGCGTTGCAGTGTTTCTTCGTTACCAATTTGTCCATCCTGCAGATCCAGGATGCGATGAAATCGATGTGGTCCGTGTCCTTGATGGTTGGCGACACCGGGACGACCGCCAAGACGGTCGTGTCCGAGGTGGCTGGTGAGGCGACCATATCAGGGACGGCTGGTGTGGCCCCCAGTGTGCGCTCACCGACGGGGACGGACGATGTGGCCGCCAAATGCCCTATTGGGCTCTCCCCGACATGGGCGCCGTATGCCTTGCAAGCCTGGGGTTGCACAAGCGACACACATGACACTAACTATAAAGTTAGATTATACACAAAGAATGGAACCTGTAACATGACGAGCATTAATAACAAAATAAACATATCCTGGGCAAGTATGCGTGGTCGTAAATTGTCGAGGGAGCTCGAGCCTGTTTAGACTTTTAAGAAAGACTGGGATAGAGTCTGTTATCTCCCCCTCGAGGGGCAATTGCCGGAGCGTAGCGGGGAGGAGCTGTGAGAGCTCTCACCTCTACTTCCTCGGTCAACTTGCAAACTCGGTCCTCTGATGCGACCACCACGTAGTTCTGCCTTTGGGGCATGTTGCTTAAAACTGATTGACGATGCTTAGATTTAGAGCGTAATTTCTGATAGATTATATGCCGTTTCCATATAAGCATGGCAATGACAATGACACAAAGGAAGGACATGGCTGAGCCACCGTAGATGTGCGTCTGTGGTGCATTATACCATGGATTATTGATCATTTCCAATTCCTCCTTCCACTTCTGAAAGGGGACTGCCGCGTGTGCCTTGCCTAATCGAGAGATAATTTATTTTATTTGGTTCTCATTACCCAGGGTGTCCTTGATGGAAGTAGAGGTGTCCTTTGAAATCAGTGTAACTATATTTGCCAATAATGGAATATTAAAACTTGAACCTCGCGTTGTGCGTAGACTTTTAGAGGTATGTGAGGCTAAAATGAAATCAGTCCCAAACGCTTGACAGTTTGGTGCTATTTCTACTGTACCAGTACCTTCTAGTATAGTCTGAGTCACAGAATCATTATCCCAATGATACATGTTCGGGCAGTGTATTGTTAGTTTCTCATTCGAAACTGAATAAATCCACGTGTTTTGCGCGGGCGAACGATAAAAAGTGGGTTCAAAATGTAAAAACATTTTCTTTTCGCACAAATCTTGAATACCCGGTTTGTTTCCAGTAAAAAATGCATATAAACAAGAGGGGTTGTGAGCTCGGCGGATAGGTCGCATTGGAGTACATATAGTGAGTATATTGTTTGTACAATGTGATAGGTCCTCTAAACTCATTATTACAAAAAAACTGACCATCCGGAGTGAGAGCTAAAAAATCATTACTTGGAACAACCATCAATGCCGCAGAATGGCCTGGCAGCAAGTAGGGGAGAGACAACGCCTGATATAAATTGAAATATTTATTGTATTCCTTAATTGGAATTTGCACAAACAATCGAACAATACCATCAAATGCAGCCAAGTGTACTTTTGATAATTAGTAATATAAGTACATACTGTCAATAGTCAATTCAGTAAGGAGTGCGCTCCCTGGGGTTAGATGTGGTTCTATTTTTCCCAAAATAGACAGCAATTTTGCTGGTGGTATGAAGTATTGGCCCAGTCTACCCAGTGCTGTTAATGATATGGCAGTTTCTAAATTACTAATATCTTGCTTAATATTCATTAGTGAATTTTCCATTGTTCGGAAGTTAGTTTGAACGGTGTACAATGTGGATGTGAGTTGTAATTCCTACCGAGTACTGTTTTTGAGAGAATCCTCTATGTATTTAATTTTCTAAATCAAGTCAGTCATTGTTTCTGCAATAATCCGAATGTCTCGCCCATTTTGTTCCCCTGTTTCCTGGTTTCCTGTTATATATGAAATTTGTTCCTTAAGTAGTAGTAGTAGTAGTAGTAGTAGGAACCGCATTACCTCCATTGGGAACTCTGAACTCTAACACAGACGGAGATAACCACGACGTGGGGGAACCCCTGCCCTCCCCATACGCTTGTGGCTGTTTCTGACCAGCACAGGCTTGTCCACCCCTTGTCCCCCCGCGTCACCCCTTACGTCCCTCCCTTTGTCTCAATTAGCAAAGTTGCATAAATATGAGACGTTAAGCAATATCCAACCAATCAAAATAATTATTTACACAGGGTTAAATTAAATAATTAAAAACAATGTCAGCCCCAGGAGCATTTGAAAGACCTAGTTACAGTAGACTAAACAAAAAACTGTATTGATATGAAAATATCTTGAAATATTAACGTTAAAAAGTACGGTTTGGCAATTGTGCGTAGTATTTGGTAAAGTTCGAAAAAATTGGTGGAAAAATCCGGACAATACAGAGCCAAAACTCTTTATTTGCCTGTAAACGACTATAACAAACATAAAACAGTCATAACTCATACTATTGAAAGCAGAATCTGACACTGTATCTCACTGTGTATGTGTCCGACTGTATGTGTCCTGTATTATATGTAATATGGAGGAAATTGTGTGCATGTTTTGCCAACCTAAAAGATTATTTAGGTCAATACTTTTGTTGCATTCACATGGGGAAAACCTTGGCATCGTCGGTGTTAAGTCAATCAGCTGTGGTGCTGGGATGGTAGGAAGTCGATGGGCTGCTACTCGTTTCCCTCTCATAAGGGATTACGCGGTGCTTGTCGTATTTTGTTTTTTAAGTGATGTTTGATGGGGTTTTGTAGGATTGTTGGCTGGACTTGTCAGTTTGTAGTGTGCGAGGTAGGCCTATGTTGTTAGGGGTACTCTTGTTGTTGAGATTTTTTATTTCTTTCAACGCCGTTATCGGTGACGTCAGTGGAGGTGGCAATTTACTAAACGTATCCGACACACTATCCTTTTCCTCACTGGAGCTGATGGAAACATCAGTGCTAAAGCTCAACGACCGGGTCGCTTGGTCGGCCCCTTAGTAGTAGCAGATTGTGTGTGGTTCTTATTGTATGCTAGCCAAAAGCGTTTGAACAATACTGGATTTAAGATCGAATTTTGTGGTCATATCGTATATGCCACGTTGCAATATTAGCCAGAGCTGACTAGACTTTTATTGGGTAGTGAACCTGCAGAGTGTGAAATGTTTTGAAGCATAAATCAATAGCTATCACAAGGCTGTCAATTTTATAGTATGTGTCCTCGTTAATGATGAGGTAGATAGTACCCGACCTGTCGCCTGCAAGGCTGGACGTTAGCTGACGTGACACTACAACCACAAACGGTTGCATAGTAAGCTTGAGGGCTGCGAACTTAGCGTACTTCCGTTTGATGGCTGTTTTTGAGATCACCAAATTTGTCTGCAAAAAGAAGTTTTATTAATCAGGATCACGACAAGGTATATGTCTTCATCCTCTGAATTCGAGTCTCCACAGGGTCAGTCAAATTACCCTTCATGTCTAAACAAGCTCGTTTGTTTAAAAGTGCACCCGTTCGACGACCCCACACTGTCTATAGCCATTCTTCCATAAGGTTGGTTGTCATTCAACCCTTCTCTTGACAGCGAAAGATTGTGCCTGAAGGAAAGGGTTCGTTTGACATGGTTTTCCTTTTGAGGATTACAAAGGGAGGTAGCTTTCGCCCATCGGCCGAGCAAGCCAACATCACTGTAAAGCGTTGTTTCTCGTTGCCAGAAGTTTTGATATGGACCGACTTCGCTCCTTTATCATCCAATGTTACATTGGTGGGCATATCGTAATAAACTGGGATTTCGTCAGCAATACCCATTTAGCGCAACATGTAATTATGACGTTTGCGCAAAATTGATTACAAATCGTTGATATTGTAATAGTTTTTGTTATAATAATGTGGGGACGCGACACCCCGGTGATAATCTCTGCCCACTGCAGGTTGCGGTGAACGTCACAAAGAAGGTCGGCTTGCCTCGCGCGCGCGAATTGCCATTGTGTCGAGGTAGTACTCGCAACGCACCTTAACCTTAATGACAATCGAGTGGCAACCTTTACGATTGCCTCTTGGTGCTGGTATTTTAATGTGTGTTTCATTGATTGCTCCCAATACATCAGGGCCGCCACATTTTGAATGAAACCCTTCCATCACTGCATAGTTCTAACACCACTAGGCCATTTAATTTCGAATGGTGCAATGAGCCCCGTGAAATCTGAGTTTTAACTACATAAATGCTAAATATGACCAAACTGGATTGAGAGTTTATTTGTGGAACTTTTGAGGTTTTGAGTGTTAATGACCACTTGGCTGCTTTTAGCTAAAAATGCCATTTTTGGTGACAATTACAGTCATTTTGGCAAATACTTGGGATGGAATAAGGTGAGAAATATTGTGGCAATTTCAAAATAGACGATTTGAGACCATTTGTGAATTATAGCTACTATTTGGGGAAATTCACGCTACAGAAAGGAAAAGAATGCCAATTTCTTGGGGTTCTACCTGCGCATTTGCCTGTACGCAATGTTGATAAGGTACTTTATGGCAACCCTGGACTCGTTATGTCTGTGCCGCAATCTGTTTGTTCTATCTTCGCCCATTCTGTCTGGTGCGAATCGTAGCCACGACTTCATGGCATCTATAATCATCTTTCTTGTCACACCAACCATAAGTTTATTCTTATGCACGGAGTCTATAATATGATAAAAAGAAATTGTTAGTGTTAATATTACCTAATACAAAATGATAATTGGATCAACATAATATAAATTTTATCGATCAGTAAATCGATAGTGGAAAATATTCTTATGGTTCGTATTTATTTTGGTACCATTTTTTTAATGTCCCAATTTTTGGATAGCTCTAAAAATAAAATAATAATATTGTAGTTTTTTTTAAACTGCAAAGATGAAAGTTTGATTCATTTTTGCTACAGTTTGTAAGAGGTCAATATGATATAAATTGCTCTTATTTTAGTAGTCTTAAGCAGTAAGCACTGAAAAATAAGACTACTAAAATAAGAGCAATTTATATAATATATATTATCAAAGTCACCAAGCCAACCCTGCAGGCCCCTACGCAATCGACGAGTGCCTTTGCCATTGTACATAATGTATTAACACAGAAAAATAATGATAGTTCACTGAGAAATCACATCATGGCTTACGTGGGATGAAAATGTCAAATCATTATTGCACTGAGTGTAAACTTTGCCATTGTACATAATATATTGATACAATAAAATAATGATAGGTCATTTTAGGTCATTTAGAACACGATTGCATTGTTTCAATGGGTTGATGTCGAGTTAATTTACTTCAAAGTCATTGGGAAGGAGGAGTTTCACTCCCTGAAACTAATGGCGAGCTCTGACTCGTCGTCGGGGAACTTCTTCCCTTTGACTACCTCCCCGACGGCGACGACAAAGACAACACGGACGGATGATGACACAGACGGAGACGACCACGACGTGGGGGAACCCCTGCCCTCCCCATATGCTTTTGACTGGTTCTGACCAGCACAGGCTGTCCACCCCTTGTACCCCCGCGTCATCCCTTACGTCCCTTCCCTTCATCTCGATTAGCCAAGTTTCATAAATATGAACGTAAAGCAATATTCAATCAATCTATAGAAATACGGTCTTATTTCTGACGGTTTTAGTGCATGGAGTATCGGGTGGCGAGTCATAACATACGTTGGTAGCTCAAATGACCAATTATTAGGTGTTCTGTGATTAGCCCTTTTGAATCAGGATGGTGGTACTGCAGTTATCCAAGTTTGTGTATTTCCAGTATGTTGTCAATTTTACCATACATTTCCCTTTGTTGTAACAACATACGAGCCATTCGTTCTCTGAGACCTCTACACACACCCCATCATCTATATTGTCAAATCATATTTTCATATTATTTTCAAAATCGGCATGAAGTTCGCCTGAAGGCCTCGTGACCGGTGGGCATCCGCTCCCTGGGAAAATATACAGGCCTTAAACATTACACTTCCCCTTGTTTTCTATAAATCAAATGGGGCAATCCCACCTTGGACAACTTAAAAACCATGCTGATAACACAGCTCTCAAAACACAAAAAGGCCACCACATCAAACATACAATATCAAGCACTATTCAACGAAATCCGATACAACTACAAAGATTTCAGAAATATTTTTACAGGCGGTTCAAAAGTGAACAATTCAGTCGGCTCTGCCTATACAACGGAGAGCAGCAACTTCAATTTTAAACTCCATTTCACATACAGCGTCTTCAATGCAGAAATGTTTGCAATTCTACAAAGCCTCCTGTTTGCTCTTTATAGTAAGGACTCAAAATTTTTAGTGTGACGGATTCTTTAAATTCACTAGAGGCTATTTGCCAAATTTACACTTCACACCATTAATTAATAAAAATACACCTAAAATTGTCGAAAATTGCTGCAAAAAAAAAATCAATATTTTTTTGTTGGGTCCCTGGTCATTCTGGTATTTTGGGAAATGATGTCCCCCGAAAAAAGTGCCAAAAAAGTGTAACAAAACATATTTGATTAAAATTTAGTTGTAACGCCAGATCTAAAAGCTTTCTTCAACTAAGTTTTGTGAAAAAAAGACGATGTAACACCCGGTCTTTCAAGGCCCCTTTCTCAGGAAAGGGGTTTGTTCTGACCCGTCTACGCATTGGAACACATTCACTCAAGGATACCTTCTAAGAGGCGAAGATCCCCCCCTAGTGAGCAGTGGGGTGAGTTTTTAACTTTTAAGCACATTTTTGTAGAATGTCCCCAACACAGGGGCGAAGGAATAATTTTAAACAAAAAAACCCACTTAAAAGAAATTTTATTGATGAATCTGAGAATAAACAATTTTTTTAAATTCTGAAATCAACAAAGTTTTAAAATAGAATTTAAAAAAACACTCTCTAAAAGAGAATACGGGCACAATAACCCTTAGTGTTGGTCCCCCTTTAACCAAATAACAAAAACTAACGCAGTAGGTCTGTTAGGCCCATTTTTTCGCAAGTGAAATTCAACCCTAGGGGCCCACTGCTCTTTTTTTAGTTTAAAATCTTTGATGTCCAGATAGTTCTACAACTTTTGCCATCTCTGTAAAGGTATGTGTTGTCTGAGAGGCAGGTATTTTGTCAATATTTTTGGGCAGCGTTTTTGTAAAAACCACGAGGGCTTTTTTAATTTTTTGGAGGTTATGATTTCGGTTTCAAAATGGGAATGTAGATGTCGCCAGAGGGGGACCATACTAGTAGACTCGACCGATGTACGGTCGTTGAAGGTCTTTTCCTTGCTCCTCAAGTAAGCATCCCCAACAAAACAGAAAACCGCTTTTTGAGCTTTTATCAGATCGATTTCTAGGTTTTTTTTAAAATTTTAGCAGGGTTAAATAGCTTTTAGACAGCGCGAAAGGTGTTCAAATATCTCAATTTCAGAATTTTGTAAGAAGGTACAGCGTAGAAAAAGAACCCACTTTCTCCACCTCTAGCCCCAAAATCTGATCTATTGGAAACGCCCCCACGTTTTAGTACCATGTTGGGGGACGAATTAGTGAGAGACTTATATCAAGTTTATTTTTTTTTAAATTGGATTTTATATAATATAGACATTGAGGAATTGTCCATAGATCCGAAATTTGTCTTGTAAGCCAAAAAAACACATGCATAAGTCGACAGAATAACCACAAACTACATCGAAACCATTTAGAAAATTTTAGGGGGGATACCCCTTTTGTAGCCTCTAACTTTTGAGTCTTTTGACTGCAGCTATTCCATATCAGTTTCAAACTTATTTGTCGTTTCTGACAGAATAAGGGGCAACATAGAGCAATATTTACAGTTTGATCAATAGTTTCCCAGGATGATAGCAAAAAGCGAAGCCTAAGCCCCGTTAAATTTGGTTACCCATTGATAACGGTCTGGCTACTGAGTCGCCCGTACAGCATACCCACGAATCTGGAAGTTGTTAAAAACCTCCTTTAAACCCAGTTCCCCCTTCTCGGTTTAACTTTTTTAGTTCTTATGAATTCCGTCCGAAAGGGTTTCATGATTGATTGATTTGCCTCCCCAAAATCCACCAGCGCTACATTAAGAATCTCATTTTGGGAGGTAACATTTATTATCTATGAATTGGCCACATGCTTTTTCTTAGATTTAAACACAGCATCAAAATCTGTACTTATGTCATTTTTTGAATCGAAAAAATCTTTTTAAAGGTGCTCGAACATCCGTCCCGATAAATGATTGGAGAGGAGAGATAAGGTTGGAAATTTCCAAAAAGTTTTCTTTGGTGCTGAAGTCTAGATTACAAAATATTTGTCGCATAAAGATAGTTTCCCTTATCTGTCAAGAAAGTATTTTAAATTTCGTCAAAATTCCTGTCACGGCCCTGCCGGGGTGGTGAGAAAATTTTTAAAATTTTCAAAAAGAAACAAAACCCTTTTTGAAGTTTTTTTTTAAATAATTGTAAATGTAGATTTTGGGGGATTGGGCCTTTTAGCCAAGAAGAGTATTAACCAAATGATTAGATAAATCATCGCCTGATCAGCCAAAGAAGACGCAAGACAAACGCGGTTAGGTTTATTGCCCATACCCAAATTTTTCATGGAAGGAGATAATCAAGTTCGAATTTTAACCTTAATCCACATTTCAATTTATAAAATTTTAATAACGTTTTATTTTTTTTGCTTTCAATTTTTTCCAAATAAATGAAATAAAAAATCAAAATATTTTTTAAAACAATCGAAACCCACCGAAACGGGCGAAGCTCATTTGGTTATAGGACAAAAAAAGTTATGAGAACAGACAAAAAATGAAAACGTTTGCCCCATATCCACTTGATATTTTTTTGGATGAAATAAATTATTAGGTTACCTTTTCATTATGAGCAAGATGTTGAGATGTTCTAAAAATCAAATTTAATTTTTAAAAAAATGTATATAAATACCCTCTGGCCAGGGCTCTTTTACATCAATTTAGTGCTATTTCTAGTAAAAAGTCAGGTTATAATAAATTTTCCAAAATAGGTTTTATTTGGAATTTTAAAGTATCACAAAAGTACAAAAACACCATGGGGATAGATGGGGTTATGAAATAATTTTTTGATAAGAACATCAAATTTTATTAAGAAATAAATCATTTATACGCATAGTGGGTAAATACTTTTTTGCGAAAATGAAATTTTTATTCAAAAAACATATTTAAAAAATGAATATTAAGCTTAAGTAACTCATAACTCAAAAGTAGAGAAGTATAAAATAACAATTGGGCCCTATTACATTATGAAAAATTATTGCCAAAATGAAAAAAATAAGTTTTTATCAATAACATCTATTTCCCACCCTTTCCAAAAGTGGGTAAAAAGGGGGTTTTTAACATAGATTTTAAAGGTAAATTATGAATATGAGTTACCACAAAAAAAAAAAGCATTAATGATGGTATTATAATCAATAGTTTATTATACAAACAAAAAAACCATAATAATTCAGAAAAATACATTCAAAAGTAGCATTTTTGAGCAAAAAATGTAATAAAATTTTAATTATGGACGGGTTTTTAATATGATCTGGGCTTCCACTAATTTTCTAGGCTTTCACAGGTAAACCCCTAATTCTATCCATTTGAACTGGAAGCAATACAACGCCACTCAAAATATACCATGAACAATTCACCCGCGTAAATGATGCGGGGATTAAATGCCCCCGGCCCCGCTGCATTCTTGTATACGCAACGTTACTTGCTTATGAACCTCAACATTGCTGAAGGGGCCCTTTAAATTCTCCACTGGTAGCACCAAATTTTCTTTCAAGGAACGGAACCAGTGTAGGAAATGAGCCGTCAAAAAAAAAACCCCTACTGGGGACTTTTTTTCGAGGGTTTTATATCGTCCAAGCAAAAATTTGACACACTACCATCGAATGAAAGTGTATGACAAAGTTAGCAATTTGTTTGAATCATAAAACAATTTTTTTTCCCTTGGAATATGGGATTTACAATACTTGAATATACAAAAATAGATGATAATTTAAAAAAACTCCTTCTTCATTTGAATTTTTTCCAGCGGGCCCGTTGGTGCTTTCCGACTTAAGTCCGAGCAGGATACAGGGCTAAAAATCTCTGCCTTACTCAACGTTTTCTCAATTTGCAGAATAGCGACAATTGTGACTAAGTGCCCTAGTTCCGAAATTTTGTTATATTACTTGAAAAGAAATATTTTGGATCCATCAAGAATGTGCCCAGAGCAAGCTATAATTTTAGTTTTTATTCTGGGCACACAAGAGCCGAGAAAAGAAAAGTTTTGGTTTAAGGTGGGTGATCTTTACAAATGGCTACAAAATTTTTTTGATGCACTAGCAATGGGTTGGTGCCAGTCCCGAAATTTATTTAATTGATTTGATTGGATATTGCTTAACGTCTCATATATATGCAACTTGGCTAATCGAGACGAAGGGAGGGACGTAAGGGATGACGCGGGGGGGGGTCCAGATAAGGCCTCATTCCCCAAAGCACAGTACGTTTTTTCCACTAAGTGCAGGTGCAGTGAGAGTAGCAATTTAGCTTCGCCGTAAAAGAAGTTTTAAACTTCTTCCCGGGTGAGCGAATTACATTTTCCTACAAAGCAAAAAAACGCAATGTTTTTTTTTGACCCCTTTTTAAAGGGTTTCCCCATCCCCGGGGGCCCCTTTTTTTTTTCCCCCACCCTTTTTTTTAACATGAATACTTTTAGCTTTGTTCTCTTCCGAAGGATTTGTAACATTTTTTTACGCTCGCATTCAGGCTATGCTTGTCACAAACATTAGAAACAAGGGATTTTTGTAGACCAAAGCCTCCAACCACTTCTGTCAGCGTTTGGTGAAGAGCTGAGAAGTTCTCATGGTTTTGATACACAAACGTTGTTGGGAAATCACGATAAGGCCTTTACAGTTTTTGGGTAAGAGGCAAACTTTCTCCCTTTTTGTCACTTCTGAATGCTTTGGTTTTAAAAATTTAGAACGGTTTAGAAATCGTGAAAACAAGTACGCTAACAGAAGTTGGTGTCTTCTTACGATTGTGTTTGTGGGGTTTTACTCTGCTAATTTCTTCACTTTAGTAAAATGTGTTCACCTTCCATTTCTAAAATCCTCGTGAGTACTACTCTCCGTGTTTGAGGAGATTTTGGTGTCCCCTTGTTAGTGTCCCCTTTACACCTTGCCAAGAGAGATGAAGAGATTTTTTTGGGGGTTGCTAAAAAACAATAGTCATCCTGGAGGGCGTTTGCTACGTGCAGCAGGCTTGATTTCGTTGGCGCAGACGAGCACTTTATGCCTTAATAATTTTTTAGTTGAAGTTTTAGTGGGGAACTTTCCCTTCCTTTGATACCTCCCGATGGGGACGACAAAAACAACACGGAGGAGATGAAAGAGGAGACGAACACGACGTGGGGGACCCTGCCCTCCCCCAAAGCTTGTGCTGGTTCTACCAGCCAGGCCGTCCACCCCTTTTGCCCCGCGTCCCCCTTTTCGTCCCTCCCTTTGTCCGATTAGCCCAAGCGCATTAAAAATAAAAATAAATAAAATGAGACGTAATCAATATAAAACAATTTCCTTAAATTTTTTTAGTAGGTGATGTTAAATTTTTCATCAATTTTTTAAACGGGGTCATTTTTTTGTATGGCCTTTCCAAGTATTTTGCGTTGGAGTTTTTTTGCCCAGGGAGGAGAAGTGTTAGAAGTCTGGAAAGAAAAATAAAATTTTTCCCTTAGCCATAATTGACAGTCTATTTTTGAAAATTTAAACCTTAGGTTAAAAACCCTTATGCCCCCGTGATTGAGGCAACAAAGCACCTGGCATTGTTCCCCTCCATTGTTTCCAATGTCTTTAAAGGGATTTTTTATTTATTAAATCTTTGTTTGAAAAGCATGGGCTATAAAAAGGGTATTTTTAATTCACAAAATCAATAAATTAAAGGTTTTAAAATTGGAAAAAAAAATTTTTTCGGCAAATTTTACGATGTCGGGAACCCAAACCTGTAACTTGCCATTGTAACAAAAAACTTGTGATCGTGTATTTATTGTTGGGAAAAGATTTTTTCACTTTTGGGAAAATGGGGGGGGGAGACACATTTGGCAATCCTTAGAATAACAAATTTGAGCGGAAACTTTTTCATGTTGAGTGACCGCTCCATTAGAACTGCTAGAATTCAACAAATTGAATAAAAGTTGTATAGATAAGGGCGAGCGTCCCCCGAAAGGGCCCCAATTTAAAGCTTTTGTGGCAAATGGAAGCAATATGGGGCAGGAAAGCACAGTTTAAGTCCCAAAACATTGTAAACCAGTTTGTAAAAGGTTTGATGGGTAGAGGGGTCACAAACTTTTATCTTTCCCCCCCAAAACTCAAAAAAAATTTCATTAAGCAATTTCAGTTCATTGGCCACTGACGTGAGAATCGATATGACCCCGCCGCCCGCACCTTTTTTCACTTCACACCCATATCACTCGAAGTTTCAGCACAGTCCGCCCGCAGTCGGTCTTTTGTCTTTCGAGGCGGAGTGTTTTTACTGCGCTTCCCCGATGTTTTTGTCTTGCCTACCCGTACAAGAGATTTTTCTGTTTATGAAAAGTGTTTTTGTGTTGACGAAATGCCTTGCATTTTTTTTGTTTGGGTTTGTTTTCTTCAGAGGGGTCTGTTTGTCCAGAAGGATGTTTTGTTCCCTTTGGCTCTGTTCTTTGGGAAAACTAGTTTTTTAAATTTGTTTCTAAAATTTGTGTTGAAAAACATTGTTTTTGAATATTACCTACTACATTCTTGCGTATCGCTTTAGTAATTAGATTTTTTTTGTTTTCCCCCTTGTAAAACAGTTTTTAACCGAATATGATAGACGAATAAATAAGGGCGGGAAGTTACGTTGTTTTTTTCGCATGGCATCTCTTGGGGAAACGAGTCACATTGAGATTGTTTTGTCAAAAAATTAAAATCAAAAAGATTTGATCCTTTTAAACGTGTCCAGCATACTTCATGGGGGGGCAGACTTAGGTTAAATTTTTGTCTTTTTGCAAAAAAAAACAAAAAAAAAAGCGTTTTAAACACACTTTAAAATGAGGCATTTT
>JAMZAV010013907.1:0-14539 GCA_024449915.1 Sweltsa coloradensis | reverse complement strand
TGCGACTTGGAAACTTTTGGCCCTAGGTACACTACGTCGAGGCTTGAACAAGGCATATCTAATTATTGCACGAAGTCACGACGCTGCGCAACACTTTATAGTACAATATAAATCAAAAGTAAATCGTTTTAAAAGACTAGGGCCCAGGGCTAATATGATTGAAATAAAATTGAAGTTTGACGTTTCGTCTGTTGTTTGTTGATTTCAGCGTCACTGCACATCGATAATCTACTGACCGTATTTAGCGTGCAGTGCTGTTATTAGTTTCACATTGGAGCCGCTCTCAGCGCGCAGGACGTTAGATTCCGTTTTGACTTAGGAGTAAGGGGACCTCCCCAAAGGGGAAACTTCTTTATCGACGGACGTAAGTGCAGTAGCCTAGGCCCAAGGCCACAATACAGTTTTCAGACGTAAGTACGCCCTTGGCATTCAAATCGAAATCTTGAACAATACATATTGTCGGCCTAGGTCCTAAGCTTAGGTCTACTCCATCAGAAATATCCTCATCAATAAAGATAGTTTGCTTTACTCCAAAACATTCGCCAACATTCGATCGTATTTAATATTTTGACGTTTCCGCCATTTGTCGTCATCGACTGTTAACTACTAGTAGAAAAGAGACGTAGTTTTATTGAAGTAGTTCCATCAATCGTCACACAGATGTCGCGCGGAACTTTAGATTCCAAACGCCAAAAACCGACTTTTTATTTAACCCAGGGCGGTATAGGGAGTTGGAGGACCTCCCCAACGGGGAAACTTCTTTATCGACTCTGGTAAAAGTTTGGAGTTTGCAAACTTTCGGTTGCTGATAAATGTAAGTTAAAGGCTAATTTTTGTCATGAACACACATGTGGTTTTCCATAAGACAAACCTTTAAGTTAGAGGCTAAGTTAGCTACTAAGTTGGTTGTGAATGGCCCTTTAGATATAAAAATTTTGAAATGTGTGCACTCTACAAATTTGATAGCACTGAGACTCTTAAGAGATCAGTGAGTGGGCGAGCTAAGTCCATCATCCAACATTACTATAGCAGCTCAGACAGTTTATATACACAGGTTCAGCTAGTGATCGCAAGGTGGTGTAGAAATACATTCCCTGGTCATTCACAGTGACTGAAACCTGAACACACAACGAATTTACAATTTACTCCAACATCATTTAGAATTAAAATTAAATCTTTTCTCATTCATAACCCTTTTTATTCCTTAGAGGAATTCCTTATTGCAAAAATTGAATTTAACTAACACATTTTGTGTCCCATCTTCCTTCTTGTCCATCACATAACGTATGTATGTTTATCTTATCTATTCTTATTAATTGTTCTCTTAAATATTTTATTGTATTACTATTTATTCTAATTCTAATTACTGTGCTAGTTATTCACTCCCTCTCTCTCAGGAGAGGGTATATTTTTACTATGTACAAATCTGTGAATAAAGAATGAAATGAAATCAACGTTTTTTTCTGTTGAAGAACAGAACGTCGCAAACTGGAACTCACAGTGATGATTCTGATTGGTTGGAGAAAATAAGTAGTAATTTCTCGATTTGTTTGGTCGGGAAACACACCCGTAGGTGTAATTGTTATTATTTACTACAATCCAGAAATTAAAAAAGTCCGCCCCAACCGGGAATCGAACCACGGATCTCCTACATTCCTGAATCGGGGCCGGGCCCCGATTCATGTACATTTTTATCCCAGGGTTAGGCAGGGTTAAGAAGAGTTAGCGAGAGGCAACGTCAAATCCGATTCATGTACGTTGAGCTAACACTCGCTACCTCGCCCTACCCCTACCTCAGCCGGGTACATTTTAAGCTCCATTCAGATGTATAGTGCAACTACAATTCAGAGCTTAAAATGTACCCGTCCTGATGGTCTAGTGGTTAAGACGCTCACTTGGAATGTGGGAGATCCGTTATTCGATTCCCGGTTGGGTCGGTCTTTTTTAATTTCTGAATTGTAGTAAATAATAACAAGTAATTTATCGTCGAAATCAAAAGATAGAGGCAAACATATTTCAAATTATAATATTACCAATATTTTGATAAAGTAAATAAACAAAGTAACATTGATTTGTTCTATGACATTTCTAAACGACACAGGCACGGGGAAAAAAGTTTTCCGGAAATCGTGTACTTGAATTCTTCGTAAAATAGATTTTTACTAAATATGTAGATATTTAAACTATAGACAAAGAAAACCAAGTAATGTTGATGCATCCCTAAATCAAGGGAAATGTAATGAAATAACGGCAGTGCAATTGATTGAAAAGTTATTCCATTTTCTTTAGTTATGAATAGAACATGTAATGGCAGAAATCAATGTAACAACTATTGATTGATTTCAATGATTGGTCCACAATAATTGGTATTTGTAAAATATCCAAATATTCATTGTTGGAAATGACTACTTGCATGGAGTTAGCACTGCAAGCTACTCCGGAAACATCCATGTGTGAAATTGTATATAACGGTGTCAGCGGTAGAGCAAATAGGAATTTAAGGCTCACTGTTGAATGATTAGCTAAGTAAAGAATCTATTTTTGGAAACATAGCATTCTTAAAAAAAGCACGGAGCTGTAGTGACAGCTGGAATGTCATTCAATTATCATTTCATGATTTGTTTTGATTTCGCTCAATACAGGTTTTGAGCATAATCATTCAACAGGAGTAGTTATTTAGTTAATAGGCAATTATCTACTGGTGCCCAATTACGTTATACTTTTAGGCAATATGCCAAGTCAATAGCCATATCATCGATTGGTTATTGATTCCTTTATTGGGTTTTAAAAATAGACATTGCAATACAATGCATTATTCTAGATTACTACGAAATGCAATGAAAATCAAATATGTAGTGGCTAGCACCGTTTGCTACCACAGTCTGTTCTGAAACTGAAAGCCACACTGTTGAATAGTTCCATTTTCTAAATTTAGCAAAGAATAAATATTTCGAGTATTTGCTTCTTTTAAATTGTGAAGGGCTGTAATATGGTGATTATTTCACTAATTATCAATATTGATTATCAATCAATAGTATATTTAGGCATAACTTATCAACCGTGCTAGTCACAGTTGGTCACAGCCAAACTAGCTGTCATGGATTTGGCCTATCCAAATCACGCTCAGTTACCATTGATGATTGGTAGGCCTAGTGCGGCCATTAATTTTGTTCTCATGATAAATATTGTTGGTCGTCTATTGGTAGAGCTATGGCGCGAATTAGGCCAGAGGTTCTGGGTTCGATCCCCACTCGGGGCATACTTTTATTGCTAGGAAGCTTCGCAAACGCTTTTTCAGGTGCGTTGTTGGATGAGCGTATGTTTTTTTAAACTAGGAAAACGCTAAAGTCCCGCCGCGTTGATGGATGAGCTTTTTTGTAAGTTTTTAGTCTGCGTGGGACCACTTTTCCTTTGCAAGTGCTTTGTAAATGCATTGTAGGTGCAGATTATTGTCAAGTTTTTATTGTTACTTTTTAATTGTTATTACAAACCTAAAAAAACTCATATTAAAACCTTTATTCTATGGATTCTGGCTAACTTTTTCAACTTTTTCTTTCAAAAAGCAATACATAACCATTACCTTAATGTACATGTAAAATATGAACGTTGTAGCCCCACCCGTTTGGTCAGAATCGGCCCAAATGTCACGAAAATATCGCACTAAAAATCGAAAAAATCGTAAAAGTACGATATTCATGAGAAATATTTCTTCGATTGCACCCAAAAACGTAACAAGTCTAAGTTCAGAGATTTCGAAGGTCCCCTGAAATCTTCATCAAGATTGCATATGCCGTTTGCCCAGGTAGAGAGCGAACAAACAGACAAAAATACAAAAAAAATACAATAAAAAAAAAACACCCGAGCTAATTTTTTTGGGGAGTCAGTGAAACTGAAGTCTTCGCTTCACTCGTTTCGCTCGCTACGCTCATCCAAAAAGCCATGGTTAAAAGTTGGTTCAATCAATCAGAAATATCTGTGAATTGAGTTCAATTGGAATAATTGTATTGATTGAACACTACAACAAAGGTTAGATACAAACTAGGAAGCTTCACAAACGCTTTTTTTAATCGCGTTGATGGATGAGCTTTTTAAAAGTTTTTAGTTTGAGTGGAATATCTTTACTTTTGCAAGTGCTTTGTTTTGCTGCCTACGCATTGTAGGTGATTGTTGTCAAGTTTCTATTGTTAATTGTCAATTGTTATTATTTACCGTAAAAAACTTATATTAAAAGCTTTATTTCTATGGATACTGGCTAACTTTTTCAACTTTTTCTTTCAAAAGGTACTACATCACTATAAGCTCAATGTCCATGTATAATATGAACGTTGTAGCCCCACCCGTTTGGTCGGAATTGGCCCAAATGGCACGAAAATATCGCACAAAAAATCAAAAAACTTATATTAAAAGCTTTATTTCTATGGATCCTGGCTAACTTTTTCAACTATTTCTTTCAAAAGGTACTATCTCCATAACCTTGTCTATGTAGAATATGAACGTTGTAGCCCCACCTCTTTGGTCAGAAATGGCCCAAATGGCACGAAAATATCGCACAAAAACTCGAAAAAAATCGTAAAAGTACGATATTCATGAGAAATATTTCTTCGATTGTACCCAAAAAATATACACCTCTAAGTTCAGAGATTCGAAGGTCCCCTCAAATTTTCATCAAGTTCGCATATGCCGTTTGCCCGGTAGAGAGCAAACAGACAAAAAAAAACGAGCTAAATTTTTTGGGGGTCAGTGAAATTGAAGTCTGTGCTTCGCTCATCCAATAATGTTGTTGACATCTGTAAGGATATGTTTGAAAATTTGGATGAGCGAAGCGAAGACTTCAATTTCACTAACCCCTCAAAAATATTAACTCCAAAGTTTTTTTGTTTGTTTAGTTTTTTTGTTTTTTTTGTCTGTTCGCTCTCTACCGGGCAAACGACATATGCGATCTGGATGAAAATTTGAGGGGACCTTTAAAATCTCTGAATTTATACTTGCTACGTCTTTGGGTACAACAAAAAAATTTTTCTCATGAATATCGTACTTTTACGATTTTTTTCAATTTTTAGTGCGATATTTGCGTGACATTTGGGCCGATTCTGACAAAACGGGTAAGACTACAACCGTTGAGTGACTAATTGGATGAGCGTAGCGAGCGTAGCGAGCGAAGCGAAGATTCCATTTCACTACACTGGAGAAAAAAATCCGGAATGTTTTTTTTTTTTTTTTTTTTTTTTTTGTATTTTTGTGTGTTTGTCCACACGATTCCGGCTAAACCGATACTCCGATTGCGATGAAATTTTATGGAGGCCTTCGAAATCTCTGAACTTAGAACTGCCACGTTTTTGAGCGCAATCGGGAATTTTTTTCTCATAAAAAACGCAATTTTACGATTTTTTTCGATTTTTATAAAAATTCTTCAACTTATAACACCTACATGCTTTATCCGATTGTAATGATTTTTTTCACAGAACCTTGATTTTATGAATTAAGATATTCGTGTGAAATTTGAGCGGAATAGAAAAATTATTTCTCATGAAAATCGTAATTTTACGGGTTTTTTCTTTTTTAAAACAATTCTTTGACTTATAACACCTACATGCTTTATCCGATTGTAATGATTTTTTTACAGAACCTTAATTTCATGAACTTATATATTCGAATTAAATTTGAGCGCAATCGAATAATTATTTCTTATAAAAATTGCAATTTTACGATTTTTTTCTTTTTTAAAAATTACGATCAATTAAAGAATTAAGTAAATTTTTTATAAAATTTAATTTAATTAAAAAAATTAAGTTATTTTTTTTGGATGAGCGTAGCGAGCGTAGCGAGCGAAGCGAAGATTCCATTCTACTACACTGGAGAAAAAAATCCGGACTGTTTTTTTCTTTTCTTTTTTCTTTTTGTATTTTTGTGTGTCTGTGAACACGATCCGGCTAAACCGATACCCAATTGCGATGAAATTTTCTGGAGACCTTTGAATCTCTGAACTAGAACTGCACATTCGAAAAATCAATCGAAAAATTATTTCTTATGAAAATTGCCAATTTCGAATTTTTTTTTTAATTTTTTTCGTTTTTTTTTGTTTTTGTTAACAGATTCCGGCTAATTAACCATACTTAATTGCGATGAAATTTATACTGGAGCCTTTGAAAATTCTGAACTTAACACTGCCAGTTTTTGAGCGCAATCGAAAATAATTTTCATTTAAATCGAATTTTACGAATTTTTTTTCGTTTTCTATTTTTCTGTTCGTATTTTGTAGTTTGTTAACACGATTCCGGCTAACCGATACTCCGAATTGCGATAAATTTTAAAGAGACTATTGAAATTTACACTTAGAACTGCCACCTTTGTTTGAGCTGTCAATTCGGAAATTTTTCTCATGAAAATCGCAATTTACGTTATTTTCGATTTTTAAAAAATTTTTCGACTTATAACACTCTACTGCTTTATTCGATTTTAATGATGTTTTCAAGACTAATTTTTATGAATTATGATATTCTTGGAATTTTGAGCCATCAAAAGTATTATTTCTTATGTAAATCGAAATTTTAACGGGTTTTTCTTTTTTAAAAATTTTGAAGTATAACCACTACATGCTTTATCCGATTGAATGATTTTTTTACAGAACCTAATTTCAAGAATTTATAAATTCGAATTTAAATTTGTCGAAAAATAATTATTTCTTATAAAAATGCAATTTTACGATTTTTTTTTTTTAAAAATTAATGATTAATTAAGATTAAGTAAATTTTTTATAAAATTAATTTTTCTAAAAATGAAAGTTTATTTTTTTGAAGCGTACGTAGCGTACATGCTAGCGAAGCGATTCCATTCTACTACACTGAAGAAAAAATTCCGGACGTTTTTTTTATTTTCTTTTTCGTTTTAATTTTTGTGTCTGTGAACACGATTCCGGCTAAAATCGATACTCCAATTGCGAGAAATTTTCTGGAGACCTTTGAAATCTCTGAACTTAGAACTGCACGATTCGAAAAATCAATCGAAAAATTATTTCTTATGAAAATTGCAATTTTACGATTTTTTTTCGATTTTCTTGTTTTTTTCTGTTTGTATTTTTGTGTGTTTGTTAACACGATTCCGGCTAAACCGATACTCCAATTGCGATGAAATTTTCTGGAGGCCTTTGAAATTTCTGAACTTAAAACTGCCACGTTTTTGAGCGCAATCGAAAGATAATTTCTCATTAAAATCGCAATTTTACGATTTTTTTCGTTTTTTCTTATTTTTTTAGTTTGTATTTTTGTCTGTTTGTTAACACGATTCCGGCTAAACCGATACTCCAATTGCGATTAAATTTTAAAGAGACCATTGAAATCTTTACACTTAGAACTGGCACCTTTTTGAGCGCAATCGAAAAATTATTTCTCATGAAAATCGCGATTTTAGGATTTTTTTCGATTTTTAAAAAAATTCTTCGACTTATAACACCTACATGCTATATTCGATTGTAATGATTTGTTCACAGAACCTTTATTTTATCAATTAATATATTCGTGTGAAATTTGAGCACAATCGAAAAATTATTTCTTATGAAAATCGAAATTTTACGGGGTTTTACTTTTTTAAAACAATTCTTTGACTTGTAACACCTACATGCTTTATCCGATTAACCTTAATTTTATGAATTTATATATTCGTGTTAAATTTGAGCGCAATCGAATAATTATTTCTTTTAAAAACAAATTTTTCGATGTTTTTCTTTTTTTTTAAATTATGATTAATTAAAAAAAGGTTTATTTTTTATTAAATTTAATTAAATTTAAAAAAATTTTGAACTTAGTCATAATTTTTTTACCAAACAACAGAAAATCCGCATAACACATGGCAGCTCAATGCACCAATTACGCTCATCCAACAACGCGGTGGGACTTTAGCGTTTTCCTAGTATATACTACAACGTTCATATTTCACATGGACATTAAGGTAATGGTGATGTATTGCTTTTTGAAAGAAAAAGTTGAAAAAGTTAGCCAGAATCCATAGAATAAAGGTTTTGATATGAGTTTTTTTTAAGGTTTATAATGACAATTTACAAGTAACAATATAAACTTGACAACAATCAACAACAATGCGTTCAAAAGGCACTTGTAAAGGGAAAGTGGTCCTACGCAAACTAAAAACTTTAAAAAAAGCTCATCCATCAACGCGGCGGGACTTAAGCGTTTTCCTAGTTATTTAATTGGATGAGCGAAGCGAAGACTTCAATTTCACTGACCCCTCAAAAAATTTAGCTCCAATGCTTTTTGTTTGTTTGTTTGTTGTTTTTTTTCTGTCTGTTTGTTCGCACGATTCCGGGCAAACGGCACATGCGATCTTGATGAAAATTTGATGGGACCTTCGAAATCTCTGAACTTAGACCTGCCACGTTTTTTGATACAATCGAAGAAATATTTCTCATGAATATCGTAATTTTTTACGATTTTTTCGATTTTTTTGCGATATTTTCGTGATATTTGGGGCGATTCTGACCAAACGGGTGGGGCTACAACGTTCATATTTTACATGGACATTAAGGTACTGGTGATGTATTGCTTTTTGAAAGAAAAAGTTGAAAAAGTTAGCCAGAAGCCATAGAATAAAGGTTTTAATATAAGTTTTTTTATGTTTATAATAACAATTAACAAGTAACATTAGAAACATGATAACAATCACCTACAATGCATTCAAAAAGCACTTGCAAAGGAAAAGTGGTCCTACGCAAACTAAAAACTTACAATAAAGCTCATCCATCAACGCGGCGGGACTAAAGCGTTTTCCTAGAAATAATAAATGTATTGCGTAACAGAATTACATGGATGTAACAGAATTACGCTTGTGATTTAAATAGCTCTATAATGTGATAGGAATGAAATAAAAATGAAAACAAAAACACTATTCTATAAGGCCTAGTCAGACAATAGGTACGGCACATTTAAACATAATTTTAGTCGTTTAAACAGTGGTACAGAATTACGACATGGATGTAACAGAATTACATATGGCTGTCAATGAATTACGCTTGTGATTTTAATAGCTCAATGATGTGATAAAGAGGGTAACAAAAATTAAAACATAACATGTCATTAGTCAGTAAATAGGTTTGGCATTTTTAAACAAAATTTTAGTCGTTTTAACTGTGGTTAATAAATTAATTCTGTTATGATTTGGTAATTCTGTAACGCCTCAAATTAAATTAACTAATCATATATTCATATAAATAAGGGTATTATTTCGCACTGTCCATACCGCTGATTGCTATATTTCCTTTTAAAAATATCGATCTTTGGTTGGTTATCGCTCACTCGTCGATTGCGTCGGGGCCAGCAGGGTTGGCTTGGTCGCTTTGATTTAAAGTCCCCCACTGAAAATCAGTTCTATAACTGAGTGGGTAGACTCTAAACTAGGAAAACGCTAAAGTCCCGCCGCGTTGATGGATGAGCTATTTAAAGTTTTTAGTTTGCGTGGGATATCTTTACTTTTTCAAGTGCTTTGTTTTGTTGCCTACGCATTGTAGGTGATTGTTGTCAAGTTTCTATTGTTTCTTGTCAATTGGTATTTTTTACCGTAAAAAACGTATATTAAAAGCTTTATTTCTATAGATTCTGGCTAACTTTTACAACTTTATCTTTCAAAAGGTACTACATCACCATAACCTTAATGTCCATGTATAATATGAACGTTGTGGCCCCACCCGTTTGTTCAGAATTGGCCCAAACGGCACGAAAATATCGTACAAAAAATCAAAAAACTTATATTAAAAGCTTTATTTCTATAGATTCTGGCTAACTTTTTTAACTTTTTCTTTCAAAATGTACTACATCACTATAACCCTAATGTCCATGTATAATATGAACGTTGTAGCCTAACCCGTTTGGTCAGAATTAGCCCAAATGTCACGAAAATATCGCGAAAAAATTCGAAAAAAATCGTAAAAGTACGATTTTCATGAGAAATATTTCTTCGATTGTACCCAAAAACGTGGCAAGCCTAAGTTCAGAGATTTCGAAGGTCCTGTCAAATTTTCATCAAGATCGCATATGCCGTTTGCCCGGTAGAGAGCGAACAAACAGACGGAAAAACAAACAAACAAAAAAACACCCGAGCTAAATTTTTTGGGGGGTCAGTGAAATTGAAGTCTTCGCTTCACTCGCTTCGCTCGCTACGCTCATCCAATAAAATTTATTTATTTATTTTATTAAATGCTCCATCTATAACATTACAAAATAAAAATAATGAAAATATAATCTTCTTTATTTCACCTTTTCAAGAGAAAATGGTGCTTTTTTATAACAGAATTACGAGGGTGAAACTCAATCAACATGATTCATAGAAAAAGGAGTTATACATAATTCACTTTTAAAGCACGCCATAGTGTTGAGTTTAACAATAGGCTACCTGAGGCATTTAGTTCTCATAAAAGTCATCTTTAAATTATTACGTTTTGAAACATTTTTTTAAATTAGCATTTAGGGAGATTATTTGTTAGTACTAAAATAAATACACTCCCTGATAAAAACCTGCCTAAAATGGAAAATAAATTTTTGTTTGTATTGAAATTTTTCAGGGAATGATGTTTATGAACATACTATATCATTTCTATAAATGACAAACATTATTGTTGGATGAGCGTAGCGAGCGAAGCGAGTGAAGCGAAGACTTCAATTTCACTGACCACCAAAAAATTTAACTCGGGTGTGTTTTTTTATTATTTTTTTGTTTGTATTTTTGTCTGTTTGTTCGCTTTCTACCGGGAAAACGGCATATGCGATTTTGATGAATATTTGACAGGACCTTCGAAATCTCTGAACTTAGACTTGCTACGTTTTTGGGTACAATTGAAGAAATATTTCTCATGAATATCGTACTTTTACGATTTTTTTCGATTTTTAGTGCGATATTTTCGTGACATTTGGGCCGATTCTGACCAAACGGGTGGGACTACAACGTTCATATTTCACATAGACGTTAAGGTTATGGTAATGTAGTATATTTTGAATGAAAAAGTTAAAAAAGTTAGCCAGAATCTTTATAATAAAGGTTTTAATACGAGTTTTTTAAGGTTTATAATAACAATTAACAAGTAACAAACTTGACAACAATCACCTACAATGCATTCACAAAGCACTTGCAAAGGAAAAGTGGTCCCACGCAAACAAATAACTTACAAAAAAGCTCATCCATCAAATCGGCGGAACTTTAGCGTTTTCCTAGTAAATATTTAATTTCTTTATTTCATGGTCACTTTAGTGTGGAATTGCCCAAATGTGGTTTTACACATTAGTTTGCTGATTCATAAAAAGTATGGATTTAGTTAAACTCTGACGTACATTTTTTGTGTGTAGAGATAGACTGTGACCATTTGCAATGTGATGGAATCTAACTTAAATGTATTCCTTGATTATCATTTTCATTAACATATTATGATGTGGTTTGCTGGGAACTTATTATCGAGGGAATGATCTTCTAAATCAGCAAAGAGAGAACACTTGCCAAGGGAGTTCAACACCTGTGTTTCCAATTTCAAACTCACTGATTTCCCCCTAGGTGGTTTAACACAGTTTTCAGCAAGCATTCTCCTTGTGAACTTCTCTGTGGCTGTACATAGAGTTACTTTCACTTATTATCACTTAATAGTAACACAAGATCACCATTATTTTTCTATATAAAAAGTCCGAATAAGGAATTTGAACATTGTTCGTGGATGTCAGAGATGCTCAGCAATCTACACATGTTACTTTTTTCATTACTGCCCTTACTACAAATCCTGCTATGTATACAACAATGTTCTGTGAGAACTCGGACATGGCGGATGGTAAAATGGCATAAATATGAGTGTTCATCGGCCATCTTTGCTTGCTCTCGTTTTGTTCGATTTCATATCTACGAGCTGTAGAGAAATTTGTAGTATCGAACACTTCTGGTGTATTTATTTCCTTGATAATTAAATCTTTTGACCACGAAAGTAGTGGTGTCGAGTCTTGTGCGATACAATTTCCTGAAGATTTACATTTAATTTCATTTTGTACCAGCAGTTGGCGATATGCTGATTTAAACTGGAGTGATGACGGATTATTGTTCCATCCGAAACGCGACCTGACTCGGCAAAAAAATAGCTCTATGTGGTCTTGTGAAAATTTGTAAGTTGCCAGGTATTGCAGTTTCCCTGTGACTACAAGATCAGCATATAAACCTCTTAGGCTTTTACAAAGACACAAGAATCCAAGGATTGGCGTCTTCTTAGGTGTATCTTTGAGTGGTTTTCCAAATGCATTTTTAAGTCCCTTTAGGTATTTTTAAATTTGATCGAGGAAAGGTTCCCAATTATCTTTATTGGACTCACGCATTACTGACTTGAAACCTTTTGCCAGGGGATTTTTTGAATTTAACAAATCGAAAAGGCGATCAAACATGGAGCAAAACTCTGCAGTAGCACGACATTCTTTATATTCTGCTATTTAAAAATCATCAGCTAGGAAAAACAGTGCATTGGCAACAGAACTACTTAGTACCTGAGTATAGCAAGTTTCACCTTCATTTTTTAAGTATGAAATTAAATATGATTTCTTGTTAACTTGTTTGCAAGTCGTAGTCATTCACTAGTCTGCAGTGCCCAGTGGCGTCGGAACAGGGGGGGCAAGGGGGGCATTGCCCCCTAACTTTCATGTCATGGGGGCATAGGGGGGCAGATTTTAGAGTTGAAAAATCAAGATTTTTACTCTACTTTTTGGGAAAGCAACATCGGATGATCTGTCAACAATTCATTTCCAGGAAGAAACAACCCAACAATACCAGGAATGTTATTTTGGCTGACGTACCCCATGCCGACTATCTTTATAACCAGCCACTAGTCTTGTATTGTGTGTTTGTCACTCACTTCAGTGAGAGTGGACACGTGACTCAGACTCACGTCTAATCCAAACATCCCTTTGAATGATTTGCTAGAGTTATTGGCAGACGCAAGTTGGGATTTGGTTCCCTCGTGTCGCATCGTTGTGCGTAAAGCCATTTTTGGGAGTGGTGTAGTGATTGTAGCGAAATGGCAAGTGGGAAGATTATTCCTCTTATAATGTAAGTAGTGTAGTCTGAAGTGTAAGTGTGTGTAGTGTTTGTCACTGTTTCGTGTTTAACGGTGTTAAAGATTAAATTGATATCGTAATTTTAAATATGAAACGTACTAAACAGCCTTCAGTTAGTATTTTTTTTTTTTAAAGAAGTGGGTAAAACATTGAACAAATATGTTTGCCTGTATGCTTTGTCATTACATACAAATTTAGGTTTTAATTTATTAAAATGGGCCACTTCACGTTCATTTTTTGAGTTTTTAGATCGCAGATAGCTGATGTAAAACATCGTTTACAGAGTCCGGGTGCAGTTAAAACATGACAAAATAACTGTAAAATAGTGAAACTTTTTTCGCCTTCGGCGAAAGGGCCTCCGGCGGCTGGGGCTTCGCCCCAGACCCCACCTGCACCAGGTTTGCCCCCCCAACTCTCAAAACGTTCCGACGCGCCTGGCAGTGCCTCTAACTTTTCAATATATTCCCAACAAATGTATTCGTCATCTACATTTTCAAGTAACTTAAGGTCTCCGAAGAGATAGATTTCTCATTAACTTTAACATACGCACTGCATCTGGCATAACGTACACATTAGAACCAGTTGAGGGATATTATCAATGTTTTAAGTATAATATCAGCTGTTTCAGTGCAGCCATTTTAACATGGCGGCCGTCGATGGTAGCAGAGTCGATAAAGAAGTTTCCCCTTTGGGGAGGTCCCCTTACTCCCAAGTCAAAACCGAATCTAACGCTCTGCGCGCTGAGGGCGGCTTAAATGTGAAACTAATAAAAGCACTGCACGCTTAATACGGTCAGTAGATTATCGATGTGCAGTGACGCTGAAATCAACAAATAACAGACGAAACGTCAAACTTTAATTTTATTTCAATCATATTAGCCCTGGGCCCTAGTCTTTTAAAACGATTTACTTTTGATACTATAAAGTGTTGCGCAGGCGTCACTGACATTTTCGTGCCAAATAATTTGAGACATGTCTTGTTCAAGCCTAACGGACGTAAGTGTAGCCTAGGCCCAAGGCCACAATACAGTTTTCAGACGTAAGTACCCCCCTTGGGATTCAAATCGAAATCTTGAACAATACAAATATATTCGGCCTAGGTCCTAAGCTTAGGTCTACTCCATCAGAAATATCCTCATCAATAAAGATAGTTTGCTTTACTCCAAAACATTCGCCAACATTCGATCGTATTTAATATTTTGACGTTTCCGCCATTTGTCGTCATCGACTGTTAACTACTAGTAGAAAAGTGACGTATTTTATTGAAGTAGTTCCATCATCGTCCACAGATGTCGCGCGGAACGTTAGATTCCAAACGCCAAAACCGACTTTTTGGATGAGCGTAGCGAGCGAAGCGAAGATTCCATTCATACACGGAGAAAAAATCCGGATGTTTTTTTTTTTTTTTTTTCTTTTTTCTGTTGTATTATTGTGTTTTGTTAACACGATTCCGGTAAAAACCCA
>JAMZAV010013906.1:0-11817 GCA_024449915.1 Sweltsa coloradensis | reverse complement strand
GGGGGAAGCAAACCCCACAACTCCTAAAGGACATGCAAAACCCCAAAAACCGGGTGAGGCCATGCAAAATCACCCAACTCCTGGGGGCGGCTAACACCACACCTGGGGAGGCCAAATCAAATGCACCAAAAATCCTGGGACGTGCATTGCCCACACCTGTGGAGGCCTGCAGAATGCCCAAAAACTCTGAGGACAGTGCAGTGTGCACCACCCTGGGGGGGCCATGCAATGCACCCAACTCTGAGGACATGCAGGGCACCCACCTGGTGGGGCCCATGCAGAATGCACCCAATAAAAAGTGGAACACCCCCCCCCCCCCCCCAAAACCCCCAAAAATGTGGAAAGGCAGTATGCCCACACCGGGTGGAGGCCTGCGAATCACCACAATCCTGAGGACATGCAGTATACCACTCCTGGTGGAGGCTATCGGGTGCACACCTCCTGGGACGTGCAGTACAACCCCCCTGGTGGAGGCCTTGCAGAATGCACCAGAACTCCGAGGACAGGAAAGTATGCCCACACCTGGTGGAGGCCTTGCGAATGCACCAGAACTTGAGGAAGTGCAGTATGCACCCACCTGGGGGACCCCTGCAAATCCCCAATCTTAAGGACAGTGCAGTATGC
This sequence comes from Sweltsa coloradensis, assembly GCA_024449915.1. Taxonomy (NCBI): domain Eukaryota; kingdom Metazoa; phylum Arthropoda; class Insecta; order Plecoptera; family Chloroperlidae; genus Sweltsa; species Sweltsa coloradensis. The sequence goes on along the minus strand of JAMZAV010013906.1, from coordinate 11,193 downwards.
ACCACACCTGGTGGAGGCCAGGCAAAAATGCACCAAACCCTGAACAGTGCAGTAGCCCCACCCTGGGGGAGACCTGCAGAATCCCAAAAACTCCTGGGCGGAAAGTATGCACCAAACACCTGGTGGGGGGCCATGCAGAATGCCCAAAACTCCTAGGACAGTGCATTGCACCACACCTGGTAGGGGCCATGCGAAAGCACCACAATTCCAAAGGACAGGCAGGGGCACCCCCTGGGGGGGCCATGCAGAATGCCACAACTCCTGGGGACGTGCAGTTCCCACACCGGGTGGAGGCCTGCAAAGCCCCGAAACCCCGGGACAGTGCAGTATGCACCACACCGGGTGGGGGCCCATGCAAAATGCCCGCAACTTTTAAAGGACAGTGCAGTATGCCCCACACCCTGGTGGAGGCTATCAGAATGCACCAAATCTTAAGGCAGTGCAGTATGCACCACACCTGGTGGAGGCTATGCAGAATCCCCAAAACTTTAAAGGGGACAGGCGTATGCCCCACAACCTGGTGGATCCATGCAGAAGACCACAACTCCTGGGGACATGCATTATCACCCCCCCTCGTTGGCTATGCAGAATGCACCGCAACTCCTAGGAAGTGCAGTGTGAAACCAATTTGGGGTGGAGGCCTGCAGAATGCACCACAACACCAAAAGACAGTCCCGTAAGCACCACACCGGGGTGGAGGCCATGCAGAATGCCCCCAAACCCCCAGGACAGTGCAGAGCCCCACCCTGGTGGGGGCCCTGCAGCATGCCCCGCCACTCCTGGGGACAGTGCAGTATGCCCACACTGGGGAGGCCATGCAAAATGCACCGAAAATCCTGAGGCAGTGCAGTATGCCCCCAAAACCACCTGGTGGGGCCATACAGAATGCCCCCACAACTCCTGAGGACATGCAGTACCCCACACCTGGTGGAGGCCATGCAAAAAGCCCCAAACTCCTGGGACATTTCAAAAATGCCCACACCTGGTGACCCATGCGAATCACCGAAACCCCCCCTAAAGACAGTGCAGTATGCCCCACACCTGGTGGGCCATGCAAAATGCCCACAACTCCTGGGGGACATCAGTAGCACCACCCTGGTGGGGCCATGCAAAGCACCAAAAACTCCTGAGGACAGTGCGGTGCCCACACCTTTTGGAGGCCCATCAGTATCACCAAAAATCCTGGGACAGTGCATGTGCACCACCCTGGTGGAGGCAATGCAGACGCACCAAAAACTCAAAGGACAGTCAGTGGCACCACAAGGGAGGGCCGGAATGCCCGCAACTCCTGGGGGACAGTGCATAGCACCCACACCCTGGTGGGGGCCCATGCAGAATGCCCCCCAAAAACTCCTGAGGACATGCGTATGCACCACACCTGGTGGGCCATGCAAAATGCACCACAATCCTAAGGACTGCAGTACGCCCCCACCTTTGGGGGCCATGCAAAATCCCCACAACCCCAAAGGGACGTGCGAAAAATTCACCAACCGGTGGAGGCCATGCAGAATGCACCACAACCCCTGAGGACAGTGCAGTGTGCACCACACCTGGGGGAGGCCGTGCAGCATGCCCGCAACTCCTGGGAAGTGCAGTATGCACCACACCTTGTGACCCATGCAGAATCCCACAACTCCTGGACAGTGCTAGCCCCAAACCTGGTGAAGGCCATGCAAAATGCACCACATCCTAAGACAGTGAGTATGCACACACTGGTGGGGGCCATGCAGAATGCCCAAAAATCCTGAGGACGGCAGTATGCACCACACCTGGTGGGGGCCCATGCAGAATCCCACAACTCAAGGACATCCATGTGCCCACACCTGGTTGGGCCATGCAGAATGAAACCCAAAACTCCTGAGGACAGTGCAGTGTCACCACCCCTGGTGGAGGCCATGCAGAATGAAACCACAACTCCTGGGGACAGTGCAGTGTGCCCACACCTGGGGGAGGCCATGCAAAATGCCCACTTCCTAAGGACTGCAGGTGCACCACCCTGGTGGGGCCCAGCAAAATGCCCCACAACCCCAAAGGACATCGTATCACCACACCTGGGGAGACCATGCAGAATCCCAAAAACCCCTGGGGACAGTGCAGTATCCCACCACCCCTGGTGGGGGCCCCATGCAAAAGCACACAACTCCTGGACAGGCGTGTGCACCACACCTGGTGGGGCCATGCAGAATGCACCCAATTCCAAAGGGACAGTGCGTGTGCACCACACCGGTGGGGGCCAGCGAATGCCCACAACTCCAAAGCAGTGAGTAGCCCACCCGGGGAGGCCTGCAGAATGCACCGCAACCCCTGAGGAGTCCCGTATGCACCACACCGCGGGGAGGCTATGCAGAATGCACCACAACTCTTAAGGACAGTGCAGTAGCCCCACCCTGGTGGATGCCATGCAGAATGCACCACAATCCTGGGGACAGTGCAGTTGAAACCACCTCGTTGGGCTATGCAGAATCACCGCAACTCCTGAGGACAGTGCGTGTGAACCACACCTGGTGGGGGCCATACAGAATGCACCACAACTCCTGAGGACAGTGCAGTATGCCCACACCGGAAAGGGGCCATGCAAAATCCCGCAACTCCTGAGACGGAGTATGCACCAAAACCTGGTGGAGGCCATGCAGAATGCATTATAACTCCTGAGGACAGTGCGTATGCCCACACTGGTGGGGGCCCGAAAAATGCACCAAAACTCCTGAGGACAGTGCGTGGCACCACCCCGGGGTAGAGGCCAGCAGATGCACCGAAACTCCTGGGGACAGTCGTAGCACCACCCCGGGTGGAGGCCATCAAATTTCACCACAACCCCTGCGGCAGTGCAGTATGCACCACCCCTCGGGAGGCCAGCAGAATGCACCACAACTCCTGAGGACAGTGCAGTGTGCACCACCCCTGTTGAAGGCCCCTGCAGAAATGCACCAAAACCCTGGGGACAGTGAAAGGTGCACCACACCTGTGGAGGCTATGAAATTTGCACCAAAACTCCAAGGACAGTGCAGTGTGCACCACACCTGATGAGGCCATGCAGAATGCCCCAAAACCCCAAGGACGTGCGTATGCCCCACAACCTGGTGGGGCCATGCAAATGCACACAACTCCTGAGGAAAGTGCGTTGCCCCACCCCGGGTGGAGGCCATGCATAATGCCCCCCCACCCTAAGGACTGCAGTAGCACCACACCTGGTTGGGCCATGCAGAATGCACCACAACTCCAAACAGTGATATTCACCCAACCGGTGGGGCCCATCAAAAGGGCACCACAACCCTGAGGACATGCAGTGTGCCCCACCCCTCGGGTAGGCCGGCAGAATGCACCACAACTCCTGAGACGTGCTATGCCCACACCTGGTGGACCCCATGCGAATGCACCACAACTCCTGAGGACTGATTATGCCCACACTGGTGAAGGCCCATGCAGATGCCCAAATCCAAAGGGACAGTGCAGTATGCCCCCCACCTGGTGGAGGCCCATGCAGAATGCACCACAACTCCTGAGGACAGTGCAGTACGCACCACACCTGGTGGGGGGGCATGCCGATTGCACCACAACTCCTGGGGACAGGCAGTGTGCCCCAAAAACCTGGTGGTGGCCTGCAAAAATGCACCACAATTCCAAAGGACAGGCAGTGTGCACCACACCTGGTGGAGGCCATGCAGAAGCACAAAACTCCTAGGACAGTGATATGCACCACACCTGGTTAGGCCTCAGATGCACCACAACTCCTAAGGAAGTGCAGTATTCACCCCCCCTGTGGAGGTCATGCGAAGCCCACAACTCCTGAGGACAGTGAGTATGCCCACACCGGTGGAGGCCATGCAGAATGCACCCCAACTCCTGGGGACAGTCAAAAACCAAAACTCCTGGGGACAGCCCCCAGTGTGCACCACACCGGTTGAGGCCATTGCAGAATGCACCCAACCCCTGAGGACAGTGCGTACGCCCCACACCGGGTTTGAGGCTATGCAGATTGCACCGCAACTCCTGATGACGTGCAGTATGCCCACCCCTGGGGGAGGCCATGCAGAAGGCACCGCAACTCCTGAGGACAGTGCGTATGCACCACACCGGTGGAGGCCCATGCAGAATGCACCACAACTCCTGAGGTAGTGCATTTATGCACCCCACCTGGTGGGGGCCGCAGAATGCCCCAAACAATCCTGAGGCAGTGCGTATGCACCACACCGGGTAGAGGCCTGCAAATGCACCGCAACCCCCGAGGACATGCAGTAGCACCAAAACCGGGGGCCCGGATTCCAAGGGGGGTTTTAAATTTCGGGGGAAAAGAATCAAACCTCCTTTTTAAAACCTCCACCTAACCTCCAAATTTAACCCCTTTTTTAACCCCTGTTTTCCGTTTTCACAAACGCTTTTTTAGTGGGGGTTAGAAAAGGGTAAAAACAAAGCTAAAACGTGACGCCATTGATGACGTCATAAATTTAACCCAAAAAGATTGCGTTTTAAAAAACCCCTAAAAAATGGTTTTTTAAAAGATTGTTTTGGTACAAAATTTAAAAATTAATAATTTGCAAATTTTGTGTTTTGTTAGTGAAAATTTTAAAGTAAAATGGGTATAAATTGTTTTAGTACTAAATAATTTTTTATTTCTGACATTATTATTTATTAATATATTATTTAATTTAGTTATTAATTAAATTAGTGTAAATGTTTTTTATATTAGCACCAGAATATTGCATTTTAGTTACCACATGAAATTTGGGACATGGTGTAAGAAAATAATATGATTATAATAATCCGCAAAGGGGCAAGCTATAAGTCAAAATAAACAACCCCTAAACCACCCCTTAAAATTGGAATGGGTATTAGCTTGTACCAAATACTTTTTATGACATTTCAAATTACTTATTTAAATTAATATGTCAATGTATTTTAATCACATTTAACTACACTTTTTTCCACAAACCACGTTTTTCTCCACCCAACCCCTAATAGCGTATGTTATTGTTCTCTAGATACCTTAATTCCAGCACTAACTATAGTGAAAATGCTTAGTGAAGTGAGCTATTAGCATGAATTTTGGGTTGAAGATACTTTAAAAATAATATGAAAAAAAATAATCAATGTGGAGGCAAGCGATATTACACCCCTAGATCCCTACAACCCTTAACGTTAGAATGAGCGTTGGGTCGTATTTAAATATTTTGAATTTTTAGTTGCAAATAAAAATATGTCTTAACGGTTTTGATCCAATCAACAAAAGTATCATTCCACAACCCCTATTTTTTCACCCCCCCCCCTAATAATTATACTATTAGTGATAGCACTGGATAGTAATTTGCCACTTGTCAGCATGAAATTTGGCATGGGGGATACATAATAATTTGTTTAAAAATAATATTTCTATATATTTTGGTTAGTCGGGAAACACTCCCGCAAGGGGAATTGTTAATATTTATAAAAGTTACATTCAAAAATTAAAAAATCCATCTCGATGGGGGGTTCGAACCAGAGTCTTTGGGAATGTGGGAGACCACGATCGGGTTGAATTTTTTAGCTTCTGAATTGTATTAAATATTAATAGTAAATAATGTGCGGGGCAAGCGATTTTCACCACTACTTCTCCCTGCCACCAAGGATTACCCGTATTTTACGCTATTTGAATTTTTTTACTGCCAAAAAAAAAGGGTGTCAAGTCAACGTATTTTGAATGATTGAACCAACAAAATATCCATTCCTATAACAAATAATTACAATACATAATTAAATCACTTATTATTGAAAGGGCATAATTCCAAAAACATAGTTCTGAGATAATCAAGTAAATGTTCTTTATAATTCACCTTATTATTTTAGGCTCAAATTTACTTTTGTTTCCAGTAAAGGTATGGAATAGCTTTATTACATTGAAAACAAAAATTTTAAAAATCAAAACGTTCGGCGGGAAATGAATTTTAAATGTCGTGGACTTACGCCCTTTAAAAAATAAACGAAATTTTCCCAAATGTTAATACATGGAGATACACTTCTGCCCTTTCAAACCAAAACGATGCGTCTATTTCTCAGCTACAATAATACATAGCTAACTCAAACCCCATAATTTTGGACTTACGCCCTTTCAATAATAAGTGATTCAATTAAACTCACACAAATACAATAATTAGAGGCCTACTTTTTTTGTGGGTGTCTCAATTCCAGAAGTTTTTTCTGCATTATTACATTTACATAAACGGAATAATATAATTATTCTTTTTGTAACCATTCTTTTGTATTATATATATATATATATATATTATATATATTGTTTAAACTTGGCTTTATAGTAGCGACTATGACGCCTGTTATGTTAGTACTTTAGACAGAAATTAAAAAGTGACTACACCGGGGTTTGAACCCGCATAGCTCAGTTGGTAAGAGCAAAAGCCCGGTAAGCTAAGGTCCCGGGTTAAAACCCCCGGGTGTAGTCACTTTTTTAATTTCTGTCTAAAGTACTAATATATATATATAGTTTAGATTGGAGAAGGGTTGACAGGTTGGGAAAGCATAGAGAACATAAGGGGACACCCTTCCTATCTCTAACCTTTTCTCTTTGTATGAATGAAGAGGCACCCTTGCCCAGCAACAGCAGGAGGGGCAGCTTTTCTCTTGTTGCCAAGGGTCCTGGTTCGAATCCAGGGTAAGTCATGGTTTTCTTGTCTCCGCGGCACCAGAGTTGGGAGGGAAGCCCCTTACTGCCCTGTGCTGACTGTGTGCCCCAGTATGAATGGTGTGTGAAGTAACCTTGTTTGTTGATGACAATATGCTTTCAGAATTTACTTCTTTCGTTGCCTTACCATGGGTTTGGTTATTTGTTGTGATTTTTGGTTGCATGTAGTTATCTTATTTTTAGTGTCCAGTATCCGCCTGAAGATTTCCATAAGGACGAAACGCGTCGTGGATTAAGGTAACAACTTTAAATTAGCTACAGTTGTCATCAGCAGGTGAAAAGTTTTGCCCGCCCCAGCCCTTCAGGCTGGGCTTTAGTTCTCTATGCTTTCCCAACCTGTAACCCTTTCTCCAATCTAAAACTAATATATATAATAATATATACACACACACACATCAGTATTATAACCTAGCTGGGATTGCATCCATAATTAAAATTTTTAAAAAATAAATTCACAATTTTTTAATTTTTTAATCATAGATCCAGTTGTTTAATGATTGTAAATTTGAAAGCACAACTGGTCAAGAGAACCCTCCCCCATAACATGATGAACTTGTGAAGCCAACCATGGCCATCATTGGTAATCATCAATCCTGGTATACCTGGGGGAAATGGTAGGGAAATTGGTAGATTGTAAAATTACAAGATAAGTATTAGGTAAAACACAATTTAAATGTTCAAATTATTTATTTATTGCACACATAGTATATAAATCTGCAAAGAAAGAAGCACAAGGAAAATTAGGGCAGGCCTACTCTTTACCTTAAAATATTCAAGTTTTTAACTACCTACAGAGCTAGAAAATTCATATACCCAGATAGCCCACCAAGAAACTAACTATGCAGGTACGGGGAAACCCAAAAATACTTTCAGTTGCCCGGATGGCCAAGTAGGCTGATTGGGGTCATATGAAAAGAAAGACTTAAAATTTTTTTGGGAATAAAACAATATCAAATATTTAATACAATAAATTACAATATCATCTATTTTTTAACTTCGAATTAGCTCTGGGCAAGGAAAAATTTTAATGACTTGCCCAGGTTGCAAGTTTTAGAACATTTTCAAGCCTAAACCTAGAATAAAACAGTCCATTAATAACATGCTCATGATATAAGCAGGGTGCCTACAAATTACTCAATACAAAGTTCCCTAGCACCTTTTTAAGATTTCCACATGAAAAATCATATTTTTTCAGACTGCAAATTTGGCTTTCAGAGAATATAATAATATGGTATACCGGTAATAAGAGAATTTATTTTTCTCCAGAGTTTATGATTGGCCACTATGGCACATGCGAAATGGGGGTCCAGGGACTGTCCTAGAACATTTTTTAGTTTTATAGATTTATGCAAACAATAATATTGCAATAAATTTCTATAATATTTATTTAGAAATTATTAAACCAAAGACTCTGCTTGTCATGTTTTCCCAACCAAGATGTATCATTAGTACCCACAACCACAAAACTGATTGAGAGTTGACTCAGATCCAATAGAATCGGTAGCGCAATTAATTGACTTCACCTTCAATCCCTCGAGTAGCTAGAAAGCAGGTCACTGACGACGGCGTCCGGTCCGGGTGAATGAGGTGCTTGTAGGCATACGGGGAGAGGCACAGCCGCACAGGTACCGGTATTGGGTATTCGTTTCAACACACCTGAAAAAGTATACAAATTACTATGTCAATTATTTCTCTCAGCTACAATCTACAAACCAAACCAAAATGTAGTTCCCAATAGTAGGCCTAGACATAGTTATTGATACATAAATATATAGTACCTACCGTACTGTAGACCTATTGTGCACATTGAATGTAAAGCTACATGTGGTTTGGGTCTATAATTCTCAACCTGTGTAGGCCTATGTAAAATATAATTTAGGCCAAATATTTTAATTTTCTGAACAGCAAATTTTAGTAGGCCCCACATAATTTTTAATGGGTTAATATTTTATATTTACTTGTAGCTATAGGGTAGGGGCCCATCAATATTTATGCTCTATGTGAAACTGAAATAAACCAACAATAAGTAGGCCTAGTTAGGTAGGCGGAGGCCTAGACCAATTTTAAGAAATTTCCCCAAAATTCTCATTTGTACAAAATTCAGAAGTCAAAACATAACAACTCATGTAGGGGCCCAATATCACAGTTTGACTAAACTATGTTGGCCTAGCCTATGCTGATAACATTCTACCTACTCAGTTCCAAGAATTATTTTCAGGCTGAGAGGCCACTGAGAATTTCAGCAAGGGACATTATTGATAAGGCTACTTGTAGGTACTTAAAAAATGTTTTAAATGTTATTATTTACCTTCTTTATTAGCCTACATGATTCAACTATTAAGGCCGATACTAATTAATCATCTAGAGCTACATAAACCCTCATTCATAGTCGATTAAAAATAAAATCCTACCGGTACTATCAATATGTGTTACACGACAGGATGCCAAAGAAACTTACCACTTGATCTTAAATAAGTAGGCATAGTGTGCCTATCGTAGGCCCCTAGGCCAATGTCTATATTCAGGAATCTTTGTTTCCACTGATCCTTTATAATTTTTCTTAATATCTTAGGCCTAAAAACAAAAAAAACCTAGCTCCTACACCTATTCAACAAACATGCCAATCGAGGGCCCTAGCCTACAAATATAACCGAGGCTATCTTAGTCGGCCTTCTGGTAGACCTAGGTCCTACCGTAGGCCTACTTACTTAGGCGCTGAATCAGACGAGGAACCCCTTTATGATCACGGGCAGCGAAACGTCCGTTGGGCGACAGCCGCGACAACGCAACGCGCCATCTGCTGAAAAACTGCGGGCAATGATCCGTCCGGTTCCAACTACAATAATGAAACAAAATTAATTAACACGATAATAACTTTGTTTTAGAAGACCTAGGGGATGCCTATGTAGGCTAAGGTCTAGAGCAATACTATACTAGACCCGGCTAGACCCTAAAAAGCTTGAAAAGTCGGGTAGGGCTAGGCCTTCACATTTTGAGGTTAAACCTGCCTAGGGGTTTGGTCCTAGGCTAGCCCAGTACTTCTTGGGGTTGGGCTTTTTGCGCATGCATGCTTTTTAGGGGGCTAGGGGAGAGGTTGCGTGGAGCGTGTTGGTGTTAAATGAAATTTAATACCAAATAGGCCTTACATATTGTATAGCCTAAAAATATACGCGCTTCGCGCCCCCCCCCACCCCAAACCCCCATAAATGCTATCAGGTCACCAAAAACCCAAAAAAGTTCTGGCTAGACCTAGCCCGACACAAGGCCCTAGGCAGCCCTAGACTGACACAAGACCCTACTACCTTAGCCAGCCCTAGCTGGCACAAAGGGCCCCATCTAGTAGGTCTAGCCCTAGCCTGACACAAGGCCTGTTGGCTGGTATGTACGTAACACATGGCTATGCCTAGACCTTAGAACATTCTGCTTAGGCTCAGGCCCAGCAAAGCGTTTTAAAAACCTCGTTTTTGGTTTATCCCATGGGCCTAGGCCCTAGGCCCAGCTAGCCCTAGCCTAGCCTTGCGCACAGGGCTAGTAGCCTTTATAATTGACCAGATTGTAGGGGCTTTGCAAACTAGGCCTAGGGCCCAGCCTAGGGCCAAGCACTAGGCTTAGATTATTCAATCTCACACTTACCTTATTCAATTCTGATGATTGGGCTAGCACCCAGCATCTCCCACTGGATAGTGGATATAGGCCTAGGGCTAGGCTACCCTAACCCTACTTCGATGTAGACAATCTCTTGGCCAATCTCTTGGCAAAACCTCTTCACAATTCGGCTACAGAGTGCAGATAGACTGTCTAATGCCTCGAATAAACCGTAACACATTTTGATAGACTGACAGCGAAAATATACTAGTATTTTGAAGTGAAAACCTCGGCCTACTGGCCAAGACATTTTGGAGCGACGTCTTGTTTACAAAACAAACGTCCCCTGTACCGAACCTAACCTAAAACAGCGCGGGAAGTTAAAAGTATTTCAAATGTTGCAATGGATGTTTCACACCCTAAAATAATTTTGTGTTTTTTTATTTTAGTCTACGATTTCAACAAATATTTATGTTTAATTAACTATTTTTCATCAAATTCTGAAGTGGGAAAGGTCGGCCATTTTGAATAAATCAATTTCGGGGTTAATCTTTACCCCAAAAAATAGCAGAGGTTAATTTGGAGGTTAAACTAACCCCCCAAAAATGCCTAACCTCCTTTTGTGAATACCGAAACGGGGGTTAGCTCGGCTAACCTCCAAATTTAACCTCGATTTTTTTAACCCCGCTTTGTGAATCCGGGCCCTGGTGGAGGTCATGCAAAATGCACCACAACTCCTGAGGACAGTGCAGTATGCACCACACCTGGTGGAAAGGGCCCGCAGAATGCACCAAAAATCCCCGGCCAGGCAGTGCACCACAACCTGGTGAAAGGGCCCTCAGAAAGCACCCAAATCCTGGGACAGTGCAGTAGCCCCCCAACCCGGTGGAGGCCATGCGGGAAGCACCCCCAAACTCCGAACAGTGCAGTTGCACCAC
>JAMZAV010013905.1:0-14158 GCA_024449915.1 Sweltsa coloradensis | reverse complement strand
CCAAAGAAGTACAGACCTTGCGGAAAACCCGTTATAAGTTGATCTGTTTTGCAGCTCGTTCATAAAGACTTCAAAGGTCGATATGAGATATTATGAAATATTGTAAGTCTGCTTATCGGTTTGCATGGAAAAATTTTTAGGAGTTTTGTAGTTTTAACCCCGTTGCACACGTATCTTACACGCTGAGGCCCCAAAAAAATACGCTACGATGAAGCTCATTCCAAACATAAATCTCAAGTGTGATCCCCATAGTCCAGCCAGGGCAGGGCCCAAAACGTAACGGCCAAATCTCGTTTTTGGTTTGTGCACTTTTGCCCAAAATTTTTTTTTGGATATTCAATCATTATAATAAATTTTTGGTTACGATTATCAAACATATTCATTTTTGTTTATCGATCGATAAATTGTTTATGGTGCATCCCTATTTAAAAGATCCTTTGCGGACATAAGCCCAAAAACCCGTGAAAAAATGGGAAATCAAAAACACGGTTCCAATTCGGGAAAATTCCCACCAAACCTTTTATTTTTGAAAAACCAAAATTTAAACCCGAGTTTTCACTTTGATTAAATTTTGAATCCAGTGGTTGCAAAAGTGAGTAAAAAAAATTGTACACTTAAAATAAACCCCCAAATTTCCCAAAATAGAGTAGCCTAAATTTTTTTGATTTCCCAAATTTTTATTCAAAACAATTAATTAATTTTTAGGAATGCACATAGGCCCAACAGTAGCATAGTTTTTTTTCTTTTTTAAACGTTAGCGTAAATTTTTGAAAACGGAGAAAAAAACCGTTTTCCTGGAAAAAAAACAGAAAGCTGAGGACAAACTCTTCTCCCCACCTCAGCAACTCCTTCTTAACTGTTTTGGTATCTGCAAGTGGGACGGAAAACCTCTAACATTCCCTTTTAAAAATATAATTTTTATGTGAACGATATTGAATTTATCCGAAATAGAATACGCAGCCGAAACACAAGCTGAAGGGCGAAGGACATGTCCAATGGGAAAGCCTATGCTACTTGCAAAGAAGGGGGGGAAGGGAGGGGGGGGGACAAGCGGGGCCAAAAATTTGTAGGTGTAATAGGTGAAGGTCGGAGACAGAATCCTGTTGTCAAAAGAAGTAGTGCAAAGGCAGGAAAAGACCACGTCTGCGCAGAATGGAACGCGTTATTCTTTGCTTTTCCCGCGTACGTTTGAAAACCATTTTCATTTGTAAAACCGTGTTAAGAAAAATATTTTTCTTTTATTTTTTTTTTAGCATTAAAAACAGTGTCTATGAATCCCTCCCCTGACGTTTTCCCACTGTGTGGGGTAGCGGGAATAAAAGGGTTTTCCCCGCCGGTTTTTAACTCAATCCAGCATTATCTATTTGACAAGGAAACCTTAAACATCTTTTATTGTGTAGATTTTCCGGTGGTGGGTATCAAAGATTGCCCTCATATGCAGAATTAATGTGATCTGCCTGGTACAGTGAGGCCTACATCAAAACATCAGCAGCCCTAATAGGTGGGAAGGAACATTTCTTTCAATGGACAGTATTAGTGATGAATCGGGTAGAAAAATTTTGGGTCGATCGGACCCTTGGGAACCCGGGTAGGGTCGACCCCCGATCCCCCCCAATTTAAAAAAAAAAAAAATTGAATTTTTTATCAAAATTTATTTTTAGCCCACTTTTATTTAAATAAATAATAAAAAAATTTATGAGTACCACTAGTATATAACTGATTTTCAGGGGGTTGCACAACGCGTCCGACCATTCCCCCCCCCGACCCTCACCCGCTACGTATCACTAGCTGCTTGTCTCGGGCCGGCCCAAAAAACCCCGTGATTTTTTGTTTACGTTTTGAGAAAGATAACGACTAACGAGACAACAAGTGCAACCTTTAAAAATTTATCATTATTTTTTTATTTTTTTTATTTTTTTACCCGACCCCTTTAAAAATGGAGTGACTCCAAAGGAGTCGGGTACCGAGTACCCGAGCATCCCGCAGTATGGTTTGGCAAGTCCTTTAGTTGTATTATTTTATTTTTAACCAGGAAAACGCAAATTGTTGATTAGACAACTAGACGAGCGATAAGTCAAGTTTTATTTTAGGCTGTACTTCACCAAAAAAATTTATAGCCTACCAAGTACGTACATTCCCAATATAGTGTCAAGATTTTTAGTGACAGGAATTTGCATAAAATTTTTTTTCTTTGGTATTTTTTTTTATAAAAAATTTTCAAAAAAAGTTTAAAAAAGTTTTTTCTTTGTTTCTAAAGGAAAAGTTTTTCATAGAATCCCCTTCCTGGGAGGGCAAAAAATTGTTGCCCATAGGATGTCTTCTTTTTCTTCTAATGCCCACATTTGGCATGATGCCATCAGTTGATCTAGTAAACCAAAGAGACGAGCCCCCCTTTTCCCTCCTTCTTTTGCCTTTGGGATTGCGTCACGTATTTGCCAGACTGGCACAGGTATATAGATGTCGTCTGTCATGTTCACCATTCCGCAAATCTGCAGGTACTGGTTTCAAACACGCCTATTCGGTGCAGAGCTTCCCTAAAAAGCATGTTGAGTCTTCAACCTGAACGGCTTTTTCTGTTCGTCTATAATTTTTCTTTTGGGTTTACTGCTGCGGTGGTTTTACTCCTGCCAGGTTTGTTTTGCCCCTTTTTTGCCCCATTTTGTCAAAATTTTCTTAGAAACTGCAGCTTTACATGGGTTTTAATGACTGTAATTTATCGGTTTGCTCTGTTGTAGATTTTGCCCCCCTTCTTAGCTAAGAAGCCGTTTTATCATGCCTAACTGCAGTTTGTGGATCCTTTGAGTTTAATTTATCTTGTTTGCATTTTGCAGTTTTTAGGTTTTGAAATTTTGCACTGCCTTCCCGAGAATCTCCCACTTCCTTGTTGACTATGGTTGTATTGCTGCTTTAAGAGTCTGTTAAAAATTTAAATTTTATACTGCGGAAAGTCTTTAACTTTGTACAGGGTTTTAAGAATAGCAGTCAATTCCGTAAAGGGCACTACCTTTTTCCCCTGCAGGGTGAGATTCCTCAAAAATTTTGCAATTATGCCTGCCCCACCCTTGCCCCTCACCGGGGGGTAGCCGACCATCCGTGAAATGTGTAGCCAATTTTCCGGGAGTTCTTGGTATGTGATTTATTTTTAGTTTCTAAACCCCTCGTTATGTAGGATCCCTTTGTCTTGCCCAGCCACCATGTCAATTCATGTAGTAGTTTAGATGGCAATTTTTTATTTGGTGGGGGGATTTTTTTCTCTCTTGTGTGTTTCAAATTTCCCGATGAGACCTTCCCACCTTTTTACTGTGTAAGAATGTTTTTTTTTGTCTGAGATGTTTTAGGGTTCTCTGTCCCATTCAAGCCGGTCTGTCTTATCAGTCTCATGCAGGCAAACTTCTGAACTGTTTCTTCTGGCTCCCGGGGGTGGTATGTTAGTTTTGGCTTCCATGGCAAAATTGGGGTGTTTAACACCCCCGTTATTATTCTGAGGCTTGATTTTTATCCGCAGTGATCTGTGGCCTTTGGTTTACGTTATAAGTGAGAACCCCAAAACCCCCTTAGGAAAAAGGGGGGGCGCCCATATTTTTTTTTTTTTTTAATTTGTTTTTTGTAAAGAACCCCTTCCCCTCCACCCTCCCCTCTTTTCCCTGCTGCAACTCTTTCGATGTGTTTTTTTTCCCGTATTTTTTTATCCATGATCATACCCAAAATAAGCGGGGTTATTTTCCCTTTTCAGTACTGTCCCCGCAAACTTCAGTTTGGGAAAACGGGGATGAGCTGCCTGGTTTTGGGGATAGTTTTATACAGTTTTTTCTTTTTTTCACCCTATTCCGTTCAGGTTTACCATTCTTTAGCGCTTCAGTGCTTTTTTCATTCTTCCCCCATTTCTTTTTGCATCCCCCCCCACAGACCACATAACTACAATCTGCAAAATCTTCCGTTTTACTTTACCCTGGTATGATTCGCAGGTCATGATTAAAATAATAAAAAGGATTGGGCTCATTTGTCTTGAGGGACCCCGCTTTTTTTTGTCTGTACCCTGATCTCTTGGTTTTTGTATTGACTCGTAAAAAACCGTGCTTAAAAAGGTTTTACCCACCTTATATGTTTTTTTGGGGACTTTCAATTTTGGGATTTTTTGTAGCAGTTTCCTCTCCAAAACTTGTCAAAAGGGTCTAAAGTCGACCCTACTACCAAAGGTTTTAAAGTTTTTTGTTAAACCCTTCCCTTTTTATCCTGCATGAGATAGCTATCTGGTCGACAGTAGCGATTATACGGAAACCGCCTGATGTGGTGTTAATAGCGGTTTGATTTAGGAAATTTCCCAGTCTGAAATTCCCAGGCCCATTACTTTTGCTGTATTGTAGTAGGTATTTGTCTTTTTTTCTTTTTTTCCCCCTTTAAATTATCTTTGCTTTTTAATTCGGGTAAATTTTTTTTCCAGGGTTTTTTCTTTAAAAAATTTTCCCCCCTCCCTTTTGTTCTAATATTGTTTCCAGGGGTTTTTTTTTGTTTTTTTTAGTCTGGAAAAATTTACGGGGGTTTTCCCATTGTCGTTTTTTTTTTTTTTTTTTTTTTCTTTTTTTTGTTTTTTTTTAAAAATTTTCCAAACTTTCCTTTTTTGTTCTTTCTGTTTTTTTTTATTTATTTTTTTTTTTCTTTTTTTCTTTTTTCTGGTTTGAAAAAAAATTTTCCTTGCTCCCATCTTTTTAATTTTTGTTTGGGAAAAAAGGGGGGTTTTCTTTTTCTTCATGACAGTTTTTTCCGGGAACATTTGTGTTTCTTAAATTTTTAAACGCTGTCTCCCCTTTTTTGCTTTCCTTTCTTTTGTGGTTTTCCCCTTTTTTTTTGAGGTTTTCCCTTCCAAAAATTTTTTTATATTTCCATTTTTCCCCTTTTTGTTTTTGGCTGCTTTTTAGTTTTCGAAAATTATTGTTTCTTGTCTGGGTTTTTTCCCTAAATCTTTTTGGTTAAACCTTCTTCAAAAAATCCGAATTCCTTTCCTTTTCTTTTTTGGGTTAGCTTTTTTTTTATCTTTTGGCCTTTCGGAAACTTTTCCTGGTTTTTGGTAACATTTTGTTTTTCTCCCTGTGGAGTTTTTCTTTTAAAAATTTATAATTTTTTGAAAAAAAGCCGGCTTTTTTGTTGTTTTCCGAAAAGTGGTTTTTGCCGGGGGCCTTTTCCCAAAAAAAAAGGGTTCTTCCAAAAGTTTTCTATTGAAACCCCTTTTTTTTGTAATTCCAAAGCTTTTGGGTTGTTTATCCCCACTCTTTGTACCCCTCATATTCGAATTCCCTCAATTGTTTTTTTCCCGGGCTTTTTCGCTTGCTTTTTTTGGTTTTATTTGTTTTTTCCCTAATCAAGTTCTGTTAATTTTGTTTTCCCCCCCTTCAGAGTACTTCTTGTGCTCCTTTTTTAAATAAACAGCCAGGAAATTTGCTCTCGGGGGGGGGGGTAAATTTTAAAACCAAACCCCCGCCTTTACCCAAGTTGTCCTTATCTGTTACCCCCCCTTCGTAGGCAATGGGTTATTAGTGCATTAAAATTTTGTTTTTTTTTATTTTTATCTTTGGGATATTTTTCCCCCCCTTTTTAGAATAAAATTTGCACGCCCCAAAAACATTCCATTTTTTCTCATTGGGTATAGGATTTTCCATCTTGTTTCCAAAGGGGGGGGACGTTATGGCAGTAGTTTTAATTTGGGCGTTTATTCATAGGAAACATCGGGGCCGGGACGGATTTACCCTAGAATGAAAGGACAATGTAGGGAGGCCTTCTTTTAAGGTGGAAAAAAAAAAAAAGAAATTTTTTAGCATAGTAGGCCCAGTTTTAGGCTTACCGGGCCCTACATAGAAAGAAAGCGTAAATGGTTGGCTTTGACAAAAAGCTGAAATGCCACAGACAAAAAAACAAAGGAGGTATCATGTTAATTTTTTGTTTTTTTACCATTGGGCCAATAAAACCAGGGAATACTGTATCAGTTTGGCCTACTGATGTTACATAAGCATGGTAATTATTTTATTTTTCATAATAAACTGCAAATTTAATATTCTTACAGGGTTTGGGATGCACCGTTATCAATATTTTTATCAACAATAATGGTATAATTTTTTAAATGAATTACGAAATATGTAAATTTTGTCAATAGTGGCATGAATAAAACTCAAATACGGAGATTATCTCACATTGCCAATGTACGGCGGGGCTGATGGTGTCACATTCGAATTTTTGTTTGGGGAAAGAGCTATCAGGATAAAAAGGAAGCCAAAAAACATGACAGGAGGGAGCAAACGGAATGTGAAGTATGTTTTGACTTTCACTTGCCCCAAATGAGGTTTTACTTAAGGGGTTGGGGCCGGGCTTTTTTGGTGATATCGTTTTGGGAAGAAGAGGGACCCCGGGAAGGGTAGGGCCCCCCCGAAGTGGGTACGTGTTTCTACTACCCGTTTTCCGTAAACCGGGGTTCCCGAATGAGGGGGCACATTTTAGGGGGAAGGCTAAAGAAAAAATGCGCTTTCTCATATCTTTTTTGCTTGGCGGGTTTTTTTTTTTATTATAAGTCCCTTTTTTCATGCGAGATTGTGCATGTGCGAGTATGCCCCCCCCCCCCCCCCCCCTGCCTAAACACCGTGCGATTTCCCCGAGTTATATGAGGAAATAATTCCACAACATATTATGTTTTCAATCTGCTAGAGTCAAAACTTAAAAGCTATCACCATGGGGAAAACCTTTCCTTATCGTTTATCTAATTGGGCTCCCGTCCCCCCCCCCCCCACCCTAGCCCCCCCCAAAAGAATCCTGTGAGTCGGACCTTGACTTGACTGTGTAAGATATAAAGAGATGGTGAGGTTATTAAGGCCCGCGTTTTCCTTTTTGGGGATTATGAAAAACTATTATGGCACATCATTGTTTATAGAACAGCATATTTTGCCCGAGAAATTACGATAATTGATGAGCGCGTTTTTCACAGTTCTTTAGCACCCCACACGATTTTTTTTTTTGTTCTACCCGGGTAACCCGGGGTAAGGGGAGGGTACCCGGGTCGTAAAAAAGGTCGGGTTTGTATCCAATATCGATATACAAAAAAATCGTTTCGATAAGACATTACCTTTTTGATAGTCGATAATGAAACAAGTATCCATGGCACCCTACTTACAGCCATGTAAATGGTCTGTACGTAGCCCATGATCAAAAAAACAAACAAAAAAACAATTAAAATTTTTCATGAGGGGGGGTAGTGACGGACACACATCACAGGGTAAAAAAACGTCAGAGTTTTTTGATGAGTCATTTGCTTCATTTGTTTGTCTGATAAATTTTTTAGACTGTAGATTTAGTGTAAAAAAGCCTATTGTGGTTTAAGGTAACAACTTTAAATTAGCTGCAGTTGTATCAGCGGGGTAAAAAGTTTTGTCGTCCCCAGCCCTTCGGGCTAGGATTTATGTTCTCGTTTCCCAACATGTAAACCATTTAAAATCTTTAGACGTAGAGGTAGTACTATACTTATGTTACAATGTACATCTATTGTAGTTAAGTCATTTCTGGCTGGAAACGGTAATTGCTGCGCCCATTAATGAAAATCATTGTAAAGATAAAAGAATGAATTTTTTTTATTTCAAAAAATTTTTTCTGAGTGATATTATGTACTTACCCCTTTTAAACGTTTACAATGATACAACTGTTTTATTTTGTGACAATACTTTGAAATTTTTTTAAAAGGGTTTTATATTGTATGACAATGTGTGTTCCCCCTCCTAGTGTAAACATAAAACCCCCAGATTGAAAAAATAAAATCATTTTTATTAAATATATGTTTTTTATAAATTTTTTAACCTTGACTTTAATCTTCATCAATCACTTAGAGGGGTGTATATAGCTTTTTCAAGTGTCATTTTATAGCGTTTTTAGAACTTTTTTTTTGGTAATTTAAAAACCTTTGTGTATGAACTTTTTTAGTTTTTTTAATTTTGAAATTTGGACATAAAGGTTTAAATTTTCAATATCAATAAAAATAAAGACTTTTTAAAAAAAATAATAGGAACTGTGGAAAAAAAATAAAATGCACTGAAAACCTTGTTTTTAAGTAAAAATATAGCGCTTTGTAGCATCACTATTCACAAAAAATTTTTTCACACACCTCAAATCCATCTCCTTTGCTACTCCCCACACTTTTCCCAGGCCTTTCAAAAATTTTCACACACTGGTAGAAGTTGCTGTCTTTTTGTAGTCTCAATTAATAGTCCATGACGGTATTTGTTTTATTTTCATTGATGGATGAGTGTTTTGGGTATTCAGGCAAAGGGTCTCTTGATTATAGCATTAACTTTTTAATTTTTGGGCATTTTTATAAAAAGCTTTAAGGAATTTTGTGTTGTTTGCATAATAGGAAGCCAAGAAGTAACATTTAAAAATCTTTGGGAAATGGGGGGGGCAGGCTAAGACATTTGGAATCCCACAAAAATGCTGTAGGGGGGAAAAAAAAACAAATTTCACAAAGGGGAAAAACGCTACTTCAAATCCATATTATTATTACTTTGCTATGATGACTTACTTTATAATTTTTAGACGAGTGAGGTAGCGAAAGAGTCACTTTGCAACTCGATGGGTCAGATTCGTGATTAATTCGTATGGAAATTTTAAATGTTGTCTACCCGGCCCCATCGGGAACGACCTAATAGATTGAGCCGAAATTTGAAACAACATCCGTGACCAGGTAATGAGAAGCAGCAAAATGAGCGCAATCCATTTGTTTTAAACTACAAGAAATAATAAACTAAAAAATAGGCGTAAAATGGAAGGTTTATTTGAACAACAATATTTTGTGAAGTCATTTTATCGAAAAAATTTTGGCAGGCCATGATTGTATGCCGGGGGACCAAGGTGTAGAATTTTTAAACGCTAAGGCCCCCAAAATTTCCCGTTGGGAGTGAGTAAACCTTGCAATTTTTATCGATTTTTACGGCTATTTTTTTCCATAGAATGTCACAGTTTGTGAAGACACAGCTTTATAGCATTTCAAAAAAAGTTTAATAGGAAGTTTCGCAAACGCTTTTTCAGAAGCATTGTTGGTAAGCGTAGTTTTTTTAAACAAAAAAAAAAGCGTAAAATTGATTTTTACTAGAAATTTTTTTTAGTTTGCGCTCAAATTTCACAAAAAAATATATGGGAAAACGCTAAGTCCCCCCCGCTTTGTTGGATGAGCGTAATTGGTGCTTTGATCTGCCATGTGTTATGCGTTTTTTCTGTTTTCTGTGAAAAAATCATTACTGATTTGAAGTTTTTTTTTTAAAATTAAATAAAAAATTTAACTAAAATTTATTTTTTTTTAAAAAATCGAAATTTTTAAAAAGGAAAAAAAAAAATCGTAATATGAAATTTTATAAGAAATTAATTATCGTTTGCGCAAAAATTTAACCGAATATATTAATTCAAAAAATTTAAAGTTCGTAAAAAAAATCTTTACAAAAGGATAAACATGTAGGTTTTATAAGTCAAAAAATTTTTTTAAAAAAAAAGAAAAAAAATTTTAAAATTTCGTTTTTCACGAGAAATAGTTTTTCAATGCGCTCAAATTTAAAGGATACCTAAATTTCTAAAATTAAAATTTTCTGTAAAAAAAAAACTTTTACTTTAGTAAAGCATGTGGGTTGTAATTGGAGTTGGGTTTTCCCCGGAATCGGTAACAAAAACAATAATACAAAAAAAAGAAAAAAACATCCGGATTTTTTTCTCAGTGTAGTGAAATGGAATTTCGCTTCGCTGTACGCTCACCCAAAATTAAATATAATCAAAAATTTTCCCCTAACTAGTGGCCACAGTGCGAAAGCCCAGTGCTGTGTTCCCCCAGCCTTGGCATTTACCTAAAAAACCAACTATTAGTCAGGCGGCATCCCGGAGAATAGGCCTACTTCAAATTTAGTAAAAAGCATAAAAATTGGCAGAGATCGGACTTTACCCTAATGATTATTAAAGAACAGTTTTAAGTTAAACAAATTTTAAAATCCCCTATGATGATTTAAGGAAATGGACCCAATGAAAATTTACCAGGGACCCCTCAAAAAAAGAGGGCGTCCAAACATGGCTTTTTTTTTAAAATTATGGTGTATGTTATTCTTTTTACTTAACGCACGTACTTTAAAGTAGGAATATAAATTTGAGGTTCAAATTAATTTTTTTAATAGAAACCTTTTTAAAAAAAAGATGGGCCCAAAAAAAATCATTTTGTATTTTTTAAGGATTTTTGATAAATTTTCGGTTTTAACGTATTTTTGAGCAGCTGAGTATCTTTTTGAGGTAAAAAATGTTTTGTGACATTTATTGGTCAAAACAAAAAAAAAAGTTTAAAAAAGACAAAACAAGTTTTTGTAAAAGATTTTTTCTTACATGGTAGCAAAACCTGATAAAAAAACACTAGTAGTATTGAGCAAACCTAAAAATTTTAAAAATAGATACAAGGTGTTTTTTTAGGTTTGGTACCACGAAAGTAAATAATCACATTACAAAATTTTTTTCGTCCTTTTAAACTTTTTCTAGGTTAAGTGCCCAATAAAAGTCACAAAACATATTTTTTACCTAAAAAATGATACTCAGCAGCCAATAATGTAGAAAAAAAAACTTCAATAAAACCCTTTTATAATGACAATGATTTTTTGGCCGCCATTTTTAATTTTAAGAGGTTCTGTTAAAAAAAAGTTAATTTTTAACCCCAAATTTTTTATTCAGTATTAAAAGTACGTTTCGAAAGGAAAAATGAATAACATGGACTGGTTTTTTAAAAAATTAGGGGAGTTTGGAGCCATTTTTTTGATTTGAGGGGTCCTGGGTAAATTTTCGATGGCTCCAATTCCTTAAATCACAGTAGGGATGTCCCATATCATGTCAAATTTAGCTTTTATACTAAAAATTTAAGATTCGGGATATCTCCAGGATGCCCCCGACTATATAGCCCTTTACCCGTATAAAGTAAAGCCCAAGGTGACGTCACGATTTTAGAGCTTTCTCGTGCTCGTTGATTCGTGGTGGGACAACTCGAGCGAGCTAGAATTTTACATCGACATTTTTCAGATCAAATATTTTTATTTTCCCAAAGTATTTTTCTTTTAGATTTTATTTTCTAGGAAGCTGGCAAACGTTTTTTAGGCGCGTTGTTGGATGAGGTATGTTTTTTTTTTTCGAAAAAAGCATAAAAATTTCGATTTTCAAAAATAAATATTTTTTGAGGGGGTTCAAATTTTTACAAATATTAATTCATAAATTGGGTTCTGTGAAAATATCAATACAACGGAAAAGCATGAGAGTTATAAGCGAAGAATTTTTTTTACGAAAAAAAAACGTAAAATTGCGATTTTCAAAAAAATTTTTTTTTTGATTGCGCTCAAATTTCACACCAAATATTATTTGTTCTGTGAAAAAAAACATTCGATCGGATAAAGCATGTAGGGATGAAAAGTCAAAAAGTTTTTAAAAAAATTAAAAAAAACGTAAAATTTCGATTTTTATAAGAAAAAGTTTTCGATTGCGCTCAAATTTTTTCACGAAAATTAATTCATAAAAAATTAAAGGTTTTTTGAAAAAATCATAACAACGGATAAAGCATGTGCTTCAAAAAGCGGAACAAAATATTTTTAGAATAGGTTTTGATTGGAAAAATCAGAAAAATAGAGCTTTTCATTTAATAGAAATTTTTTTATTTTTCGGTTTGGTTTTCGGTCAGTTCAATCCCTCCTCCCCCCCCCCCCCCCCCCATAAAGGTTTGGGGCGAAAACCCGGGTTTTAAATTTTACAAATTTATGTAATGATAAATGAATGTATGATTGGGGAAAGGTAGTGGGAAAACGGAAAATATGGCAAAAAAAATTTAAATAAACAATAAGATTAAATTTTGTAAAAAAAAAGGGAAAATACTTTTGGGTGTAAAAAATGAAAATCTTTTCGAAAATTTTCAAAATAATATTTTGAGTAAAGGTAGTGGTTGTGGTCCTAGCTTGTAGAACAATAATTTGTCGTACATATGTTTTGTAAATTTTAATTATTTTTTATTTTTGAAGGCACAAGTGATACCCATAGATAGTATTGTTGAAAACAGAAACCCATAGAAAAACGGTGGGCAAGAAAAGTTGTGAGGAGTTTTTTAACATGTGCTTCTAGCGTTTTTGCGCGACAGTGATCATGTCCTGGTAGTGCTGTACGTCCCCAGGAGGTGAGTACACCGGAAAGAAAGTGACCACATTACCCCCTGGAATTTTTTTTTAGGTAAATAGTTTCCGAACAAATTAAAATTTAAAAGTACTTAATCTTTGACTCACCGTCAAGTTATTGGTAGGCCCCACTAACAAAAAAGAGGAGTGAAGCCTAGCTTTGTCATCTTCTTCCTCTTCTTTTTTGGTGGGGTGGGGTATCAAAAAATTTGGCGGGTATTTGGGGGGATTGACCCCTAGTAAAAAGGTACCGATTTTGGTTTAAAGAAAATATGTTTTAGGGTCTGGGGAGGTGCCCGGGCCAGGAAAATTTCATATTTTTTGGGGGAGGGGCCCGGTCCAAAACTTTTTGATTTTCCACTGCCTGGTAAATGAAAATATTTTTTAGGGGGTTGGGGGAGGTCCCGGGCCGAATTTTTGATTTACCACTGCCTGGTAAAGAAAATTTTTGAGGGGTTTGGGAAAGGGGCCTCCGGGTTTTTAAAAATTTTTTTTTTGGTGGAGGTGCCGGTCCCGAACTTTTTTGATTTCCACACCTGGTAAATGAAATATTTTAGGGTGGTGGAGGTGCCCGGGCCATCCAGGATAAATATTTTATTTGGGGAGGTGCCCGGGCCCCGAACTTTTTGATAAACCATGCCTGGAAATGAAATTTTTTTAGGGTTGTGGAGGTGCCGCTCCATCAGGATTTAATTTTTATTTGGTGGAGGTGCCGGTCCGGATATAAAAATTTTATTTGGGGGAGGTGCCGGCACCAGGAATAAATTTTTTTGGGGGAGGTGCCCGGGCAGGATATAATATTTTTATTTGGGGAAGGGGCCGGCCACCGGATATAAAATTTATTGGTGGGGGTGCCGGGTCCAGAAAAATTTTTTGAAAACCAGCCTGGTAAATGAATTTTTTTTAGGGTTGGGGGAGGGCCGGGCCCGGATTAATATTTATTTGGGGAGGGGCCGGCCATCCAGGATATAAAATTTATTGGGGAGGGGCCCCGGGCCCTCCAGGTATAAATTTTATTGGTGGGGGTGCCGGTCCAGAACTTTTCGTAAACCACTGCCTGGTAAATGACATTTTTTTTAGGGTTGGGGAGGTGCCCCCTCCATCCCGGAATAAATTTTATTTGGGGGAGGGCCGGCCATCCAGGAAAATATTTATTGGTGGAGGTGCCCGGGCCCCGGATATAATATTTTATTGGTGGGGGGCCCGGTCCACCAGGATATAATTTTTATTTTTTTGGGGGTGCCGGTCCAGGATATAATATTTTATTGGGGGGGGGCCGGCAGAACTTTTTTAATTTTTCCCTGCCCCCTAGGTGCTACTCGTGATCCCCGTTGGGGAAAAAACATAATGTGAGATTTTTTTCAAAATAAAATTCAAACCATTTTTTCATGCAGTATTTAAGCCCTACCCGACCTGACTGTCAAGTCCTTACCACCCCAGTCTTGCTTATTAAAAGGGGTTCTGTGTTTGTTTTATATCAGTTTTTGTTTTTGATTTTTTAAATTGTTTATAAGTCGTTGATATATTTTTTAATGGCATACGCAAGGCGGATGAACGAATGGTAGGCATAAAAACTGTTTCAGACATACTCTGACCCGGAATACAACACAATTTATTGATTATGATTGGTAAACGAGCGTTGCCAACAGGCGGTAACAATTAGTTTAGGGGGGGGGGCACTGGTCACATCCAACTATGGGGGGTCTGGGGGGGAGCCCCCCCCCGCAAGCGGGTTCGGGGCGCACAGCCCCGGAATTTTTTTTGATTCCCAGAGTGTGATTTTGGCGATTTTTAAAGAGTTTTAGGCTGTTTTTTTAATTTAAAATTTTTAAGGCGGTGACGGAATTTAAAATGGTCTATTCCAATTTTCCTGGATGACCAACCCCGGGTTTCGGGGGTGCATTTTCGTCATTTTAGTCCCCCCAAAAAAAAAAATTTTTTAAAATTTAATTTTTTTTGGGGGA
>JAMZAV010013904.1:0-14461 GCA_024449915.1 Sweltsa coloradensis | reverse complement strand
AGCAACGTGAAGAGCGGCGCGTGATCGCCGTGCAACAGCTGGGCAACCGCGAAAAAAACGGCGTGACTATCACGACCGGCAGGTACAAAACGAAAATCGGGTCGCCAAGACACCAATAATCGCACTAACAGCCGAGACCAAAATTGGGATCCCGCTACGGCAATTTTTTGACCGCGAACGCGGAAATTTGGGGACGCAACGACCGGGCCAGGATGACCGTTAGCTGGCGGGAATCGCGACGATGGCCGCGGAATGATCGCAATATCACAGCGAAATTCTGACCAAAATGACCGGCGCGATGATGGGTTGGAACGACCCCACCCCCGCATGATCGTTATGACAACAGGCGCGACAAAAAATCGGGGGGACAACAGCTGGCGCAATGCCCGCGCTATGAGGCGCGGACATCGCACCAGATCGCGCCCCTTATCGCCGCCCGAGCCCCTATTACGCCCCAAAACCGCTACACCGCTACCCCGGGTTAGCATGGGCTTGCCATCGGGTGGGGTTTCTATCACCAGAATTACTGGCTGAACGACCCGTGGCAATATCCTGCCCCCCGCAGGGGCCCGTTCGCTGGGTGCGCTTTAGACGACGTTTCTATCGATGTCCGGGGCGGCTATTTTGTCGATTTTTATCAAGGATTCTTCGGTAAACCCTGATCCCACCGATAAATTTGGGGCCGGATGCGTGAATGCTTTTCCGGGCCCCAAAACTTTTGGGCTTGCTCGTTTTGCAGCCACCGCACACATCCCTTGCTAGATTTAGGAGAGTCCATCAGATCCACGCCTTTTGTTGCCACTGCCAGTTTTAATCGCCAGCCCGCGCTGGCAAAAAACCTATTTGTTACGCAAAGAACGCGATCCTTGATCCGCCTTTGGGGTTGCCGGCCCGGGTTTTACGATCAGGTAGTGACGCCCGGATCACGAAATGGAAAAAGGTTTTGGGCCCGATGCTGTGCCCAAGGGCACCATTTCGGAAATCTCGGCGATAAAAATGCCCGTCCCCGGCCCGATTGACCCACGTCCCCCTAAACCCGGGGCCCCCCGGGGGAGATTCCGCGATAAAGCGGTTGATCAATGATGGGGCGTTTAGGGGTCAGAACGCGGCAGAGGGAAAGGCTGGTTTACCACAGTGCGAGAGGCGGCTTGCACAGAACCCGGCTTTGTTCGGGCGCCGCGGCACCGCCGGGGTAGGTTTGAGGGGCCCGCGCATATCGCCGCTGGCCCTGCCTGCCATCTTTGGCGGGCATGGCACGTCAGCGGGTTTCCAAGAGTACTGTCCGCCCCCCGACACCGGCTATAAGCCCCGGCCCTTGGAGTGCGCCGAAAAAGCCCCCGCAAGTCGTCAGTTTGGGGCGGGACATCACAAGATCACTGCGACCGGGTGTGCTGAAAAACAGGGGCGGGGGCTAGAGGCGCTTTCCCAATGACGAAATGAAACCCATCGCCGATACCGCGCACCCCTGGGGCCTAAAAGCCCAGGGGCCCATGCGCATGGCGCCGGGGGTTTGGGGCCCCGGCTGGGCTGGGGGGATCGACCCCATCGACCACGGCCCCTTTTCCCGATGAAGCCGCGCTAAAAAGTCATAAAAGCCAAGGCAGGGTGTTGGTTCCAACCCTGATGGCGTTGAAGGAGTTCGTGAACGGCGGGGAAAAAGGTTTTTATCCGCCAACGGTCAAAGTCAAAGCAAGCAAGCCGTTGAAGCCGCTGGGCGTCAGGTCACCCGCGCCAAGGCGATGGGCGTGACGTCGCTTTGGGGCCTGCGCGGGCGTATTGCCCAGGGCAAAAATGCGGGTGGTTTGCGCTCATGCAAGGCTCCTGCCCAACCCAAGAAGCGCTTGGGTGCCACCCCGTTCCCGCCAAAAACGCGGGGGCAGGGAAAAATAAAATGGGGCGGATCGGGTTGGCTATTCCCCCGACATGATCGCGGTCGTGCCAAATCCGCTTACAGACACCCGCACAGGGAAAAAAGGTCAACTGGGTATGGTAAGAGGCCGCGTTTTTAAGTGTTTGGGAGAGCTCCCCGGGGAAAGCCGACGAAAAAGCCGAAACGAAAAATTTGATCCAATAACGACCCTGCCAAGCTGGCGAAAACGGGAACCCCGTCAGGTGGTGAGGCCAACCCTCTGGTGCAGCGCGTGCCATCGATAATTACAGTTTATGTTTTCATGCTTTCGGGGGCACGCGTTCCCAGTTTTTAAGAAAAAATCGATGCCCATGGGGTTCCATCGACACTGTTAAAGGCCCGAACAAGACGGTTTCCGACATCCTCCAGCTGCCACCTACCTTTGGGACCCGACATCCGCGCATCGAACCAAAATGACGCAGTGATTGGCATCGAACAATGCTTACGCCGAAACGATGCAGGGGCAGCGTTACCATGTGGGCCAAGAGTTCAAAAACGCATCACGATTTCTTTCACCCCAGCGAAGATTTCTGGCTGCGCGAGTCGCCGACCGGCGGGCAACGGTCATGGACTGCAAAGATATTTTTAAACGCGTCAAGACGGCGGCGCGAAACCCAATTTCCCGCACGTCAAAATCGGCATCCGCCCGCAAGCGGGAAAGATGCTGATCTGGAACAATATTTCAGCCCGACGGGACGATGAACTATAAATCGCTGCACACAGGCACGCCTGGGAAAAGCCGGCGTCAAGCATATCATTACCAAATGGGACCGGCAGAACAACTGGCTGGCACTAAATTCGCATTGAGACTTTTTCGTTTACTATCCAGACTCTTCAAACGACACCTCGTCATTTCCCGCGAAGGCGGGAATCCATCACCTGCACCATCGACACTTAGCTAGGTTGCGTTCAAACGCTCACTCGGGTGATGGATTCCCGCCTTCGCGGGAATGACGAAGTTTTTACGAAAGTTACGAACAGCGGCCGAAACAAAACTAGCTCTTATCCGAGACCAAAGCCGAAACCGGGTTTTTAGACGACGGGTTGGAGGCGTTGCCCTTTGCGGCTTTGTCCGCCTTTGGCTTACGGACTTCTTGTTCGATTTTTTCTGACCCTTGGCCATAATATTTCTCCTTATACCTAAAGGTTACAGCAGATTTCGACGCGATGATAGGCAGCGACGGATAAACACGCGATATTCATACGCCCATAAAGTCGTTTATCGAAAGATTGTTGAAACAATCGATGAAGGCACGCCACGCAAATGACAATGTCGCGCAATTTTGATGCGCTGCTTTGATCTGGAGAACGCCTCATGAAATCCTGTCTTTTGCTTGCTACCGCAATGTTCGTTTCGCTCACGACCACTTACCCGCTTTTGCAGCCGACGACGCTGTCCAGACAGAGGCTAAGCAACTGGAAGAAGGCGAAAAGCTGAAAGCCCTTTTCGCAGCGGACGATGAAGCAGTCTAAAGCGCAACCGATCAGTGCGCTATTCCGCGGCGACATGCGCTATGCCGACCGCTTCGGCGATTTCGTTAGCGATGCCTATTATGATGCGGAACGCACCGCTGCCGAGGACAATGTCAAAAAGCCTGAAAGCGATCGACCAGACGCGGCTGACCCCGACCGACCAGATTGCCTATGATGTTTTCATGCGGAACCAGAAACGACGCGATCAAGGGCTTGTCCAAACCCTATCTCGAACTCACTGCTGTCCGCCCGCTCAACCACTTTTTTGGCTTCACACATTCTATCCAAACTTTCGCCAGCGGCCAAGGAGCTGCTCCGTTCAAAACGGTGGAGGATTATGAAAACAACCTGAAACGCCACATGGAATTCGTGACGTTGATCGACGCCTCGATAGGCCGGTTCCGGCAGGGGATAGATTCAGGCGTTGTTGAAACCAAAATGACGATCACCAACGTCATTGACCAGCTTGATACCCAGTTGAACAGACTGCCGAAGAATCGCCCTATTTCGGCCCGACTAAAAAGTTTCCTGAAGGATTTTCAGATGCTGACAAAGCGCGCCTGACCGCGAATATCGCGCCTCAATTACAGATGGCATCTACCCTGCCTACACGCGGCTGCGCGACTTTTTGAAAGCCGACTATCTGCCCGTCGCGCGCGAAGGCGTTGGCCTGATGCACATGAAGGGCGGTGCTAAGCTGTATGACTATCTGATCGAATCGACCACGACCTGCGATGACAGCTGACGAAATCCACAAGCTTGGCCTCAGCGAAGTAACGCGAATCAAAACCGGCATGGAGGCGATCCGCAAAGAGTTGGTTTCAAAGGCACGCTGCCCGAATTTTTCGACCATTTGCGCAATGATCCCAAATTCAAAATGGACAGCCGCGAAGCGTTGACCAAAGGCTATTATGATCTCGGCAAACAGGTCGATGCCGTCATCAGCAGCCAGTTCAAATACCTGCCAAAGGCTCCACTTGAAATCCGCCCATACGAGGAATTCCGCGAGAAATATGAAGCTGGCGGCAGCTATCAAAGCGGTACGCCCGACGGCGCACGGCCTGGCATATTCTATTTCAATGCGTATGATCTGCCCAGCCGCACCACGCCCGGAATGACCACGCTTTATCTGCATGAAGGCGCGCCGGGGCATCATTTTCAAATCAGCATCGCGCAAGAAAATGAGACGCTGCCCGCGTTCATGCGTTTTGGCGGCACACACGCCTATGTCGAGGGTTGGGCGCTGTATTCAGAGACGTTGGGCTATGAAATGGGACTGTTCAAAGATCCGTATCAGCGGTTCGGACGCTGTCCGACGAAAATGCTGCGCGCGATGCGACTGGTCGTGGATACCGGCATCCATAGCAAAGGTTGGAGCCGCGGAAAAGGCGATGAATATATGCTCGCCAATAGCGACATGGGCAAAACCGACGCGACTGCCGAGGTTGAACGCTATATCGCCATTCCGTCACAAGCCCTTGCATACAAGATCGGCGCGCTAACCATCCAACGGTTGAAAGCCAAATCGCAAAAGGCGCTGGGCAAAAAGTTTGACGTACGCGAATTCCATAACCAGATTTTGAACACCGGTGCGTTGCCATTGACTGTGCTGAAAAGAAAATAGACGATTGGATTGCAGCGACGAAATAATCCGAATAGCTTCTCTTGCATTCGGGACGGTTTGGGGAGAATAAAGATGGTTTTGCGGTTATTTGCGTTCATTCTATTTTGGCTGCTGGTGCATTGCCAGCCAGGGCCGAATGGTATGAAGCAAGCAGTGATCATTTTCTGGTCGTTGCGATCAAAATGAAAATGACGTGCGGGAATTTACCGAGCGGCTTGAGCGTTACCATAGCGCGGTTCTGATCGCGCTTGGCAGAGTGAATGACACGCCCAGCCCGTCAAACCGCGTAACCATCTACGTCGTGCGTAACCCCGAACAAGTGCAGAAGCTGGCAGGCGACAAGAGCGGCAATCTACGCGGATTTTACCAAGCGCGCGCAGGTGGTTCGCTGGCTTTCACTTCGCGCGTTGAAAGCGATGGCAGCGACGTAACACGCAGCGAACAGATCTTGTTGCATGAATATACGCACCACATCATGCATGGTGCGAGCGAATGGGCAACGCCGCGGTGGTTAAGCGAGGGATTGCCGAGTTTTTCTCGACTGCACGTTTTGAAAGAGACGGCGGCGTCAGTGTAGGCCTGCCTGCGCTGCACGCTGCTGCTGAATTATTCCATGCCAAAAATGTTCCAATGGAAGCCTTGCTGGATACAGCGACTTACGAGAAGATTAAGACGAAAACCTATGACGAATTTTATGGTCGTAGCTGGCTTTTATATCATTATTTGGCATTATCGGAAAAGCGGGCGGGGCAGCTTGTTAAATATCGAACCGCACTCGCTTTGGGTTCTACAGAGCTAGACGCAGCAAAGATGGCCTTGGCGATTTGAAGGTTCTCGACAAAGAACTGAACGCAATTTTAAACAATCAAAGGCAAGCTACCTACCCATTGCCGGAAGCAAATTGAGAACCGGCCGATTGTCGTACGCAAAATGCGCGAGGCTGAGGCGGCCATCATGCCTGTGGTCCTTGAATCCAAACGCGGCGTCGATGCAGCTATGGCAAAGGCGCTGCTCCCGCGCGCGCAAGCAATTGCCGCGCAACATCCGAATGACCCAGCAGTGCTTGCAGCCCTTGCCGAAGCTGAACATGATGCCGGAAATTATTCGGTCGCTTTGGCTGCAGCGGACAAGGCACTTGCTGCTGAACCAGCCTTGGTCAAACGCGCATGTGCAGAAATTTTTGCACTGTCACGCATTGCCGAAAACTCAAACAATGATGAAGCGGCATGGAAACAGACACGCAAAGCAGTGACGGCATTAAATACGGTTGAGAACAATCACCCCATTCCGCTGATTTATTATTATCGAAGCCTAAAAGCTTCAGGCAAAGAGATTACAGATGTGGCCGTACATGGCCTTGAACGGGCATTGCAGCTGGCTCCATATGACCGTGAAACGCGTTGGCAATTGGTACAGCAATTAATGGCAGAGGAAAGCTATGGGCTTGCCTATCGCACTTTGATGCCGCTTGCCAACGACCCTCATAATCGCCGCGAAGGACAATCCTGCGATCGCTTTGCTTGCGGAAATCAAACAAAAGATTGATGCGAAAACTGCTGAAAAGCAAGCAGCAGGCGGAGCGCCGACGGCTGAAACAGAAATGGCAAAATAGACATTTCAGCGGTCAACCTCTACGGCTATGGCATAAAAACGTCTATGAACTGGCGATGCGGTGGACATGGATGATCCGTCGGTTGGCTGGGTAAGCGCGGGAAACGTAAGGGATTGGCGCCGCGCCTCGGTAGTGTATGCAGTAGTCATGCCTGCTGTAAAAGCCGCCAACCCACGCACATTGTTTGCCCCTGATAGATTGGCAGCCATTACCGCTGTCTCCAATTGGCGCGGGATTTGGTTGATCGTTCATGCTTGGATCGTCGTGGCATTCGCAGCATTCGGTGCGGCCTGGGCGTGGAGTTTAGACCCGCTTGTCGGATTACTGCGACACCTGTTGCGCTGGCGATAATCGGCGGGCGGCAGCTGGGGCTATCGATCATTATGCATGATGGAGCGCACGGTCTGCTGCATCCCAACCGAAAGCTGAACAACTGGCTGGGCCACTGGCCATCGGGTGCAGCGACGGGCAGCGATCTGCACGCCTACCGCAGCCTATCACCTGACACACCACAAATTCACGCAGCAGCCGAAGATCCCGATCTGTCGCTGTCAAAAACCCTTCCCCACCAGCACTGCGAGTTTACGCCGTAAAGCCATCCGCGATTTGACCGGGCAGACATTTTTCAAACAACGCAGGTCGCAATTTGCGGCTGCTTGGCGTGGCGTTCAGCGATGCTCGCGGGCGAAGCGGGAGACGGCACGCGGGACACCAGCGCAGGACGCGCGCTCAACCTACAAAGCCGTAGCGGCATTGATGCACCAGTCGTTAACATAGAAGGCGCAAAAACGACAGCGCGAACAGTGGTCCGGTTTCTGGCGATCCAGCTTATAATTCTCGCGGTATCGCTCACCTTATGGGGATGGACGCCATTCCTGTTGTGGTCGTATCGCTGGCAACCACGTTCCAGCTGTTCCTACGCGTCCGCAACATCGCCGAACATGCGTGCACCACCACCGGCAGCGATGGACCCGTTCACGCACGCGCGCACCACCTATGCAGGGCTATAGAACGCACCACCGTTGCGCCCTATTGGGTAAATTATCACAGCGAACACCATCTGTTTATGGGCGTGCCCTGTTACCATTTGCCGCATGCGCATGCGCTACTCGGCAAAGGCGGGCATCATGACCGCATGACGATTGAGCCGATTATTGGGCGGTACTGCGCCGCGTTAAAATAACTTGATACCGTCAGACAAACCCAAAGGTTAGCGCGTCTGTTTTCCTCATAGTTTTTTTGATAGCGATAGTGCCCGTCATGCTCGTTTCGGCGTTGATAATTCCTTTTTTCGGCATTTGTGTTTGATGCGCCCTCACGAGGAATTATCCCAGAAATCGGTCGCTGGTTTGGCGTCTTGTCAATATGGGCGGTTCCAGTTTTGTATTTTTAATCACAAGAATGGCCAAGGATCAGCTTATCGGAGTCGCCCCATATGCGCCTTTTTAAAACTGATCCGCATGCTTATTTTGGGTGGAGTTTTGCCCGATGGGAGGATTGTATCTCGGCAATTGGCTTTGGGAACTGGGCGGACCTTATTAGAGCCAAAGCCCGACCGTTTAAACCGAAAATAGAGCGAGCCACAGACCAATATGATAACCGCCCAAACACTCGGATAGCCATATTTCCAAATCAATCTCTGGCATCACGCGAAAAGTTCATACCGTAAATTCCCGCAATCGCAGTTGGCACAGCCAAAATCGCCGCCCAAGCCGCTAACTGCCGAGTAATCACCCCCTGTCTTTGTTGTTCCAACAAACCACTGGTTTCAATCACGCTGGTCAACGGGGGTCACGCAGCCCCGCCACGCGGTAATTCACGCGGCGGACAATGGTCTGCCAAGTCCCGGAAATAGGGATCGATATTGTTATCTATCTGCGGCAGGTCGATGTTGACGAAGCGATTGGCAAGATCCTCCATCGGCCCCAATATCCGCGTCAAACGGAACAGGTCACGCCGCATCGTAAACAAACGCGCGGTCTGTGTGCGGTCAAGAAAACTGTCGAGCGCGCGATCCTCCATCGCCAAACACTTGTTCCTCGGCGAGTCGATAACCTCCCAAAATGCCATCGACGATAAAGTCCAAAATCGCGTGCAGGACATAGTCCGGGCCATTTTTCAGCAACCAAGGCGTCGCCTCCAGCTGCGTGCGGATGGGTGCATGGCCGCGATCCGATCCGTGGCGCACGGTGATGATGAAGTTGCGGCCAACGAACAACGCCGTGTTGCCGTAGGCAATCCGGCTCTGCGCCTCTTTGCCCTCTAAATGCAGTGTACGCGCGACCAAAAAACAGATGGTCGCCATAGCTTTCCATCTTTGGCAGGTGCCTTGGATCAAGCGCATCTTCGACCGCGCGAGTTCATGCAGCCCGAAATTTTTGCTGATCGTCTGAAGCAATGATCATCTGGTTCGTGCAGGCCGATCCAGATGAAGTCATCTTTCTGCTCCAGCTTTGGCGTAGCCGTCGCGGCATCGGCCTCGCTCAACAACCGACCATCACGATAAATACGGGGGGCCCGAGGGACGGTCAAGCGAGCGCCTCTGCGATAAAACCTGCGGCGTTTTCAATGCCGTAAAGCGCGATGAAGCTGCCCATGCGAGGGCCGCGCTGGAGCCGAGCAATGTTTGTATAAGGCCTTGAACCAATCGCGCAGGCTTTCGAAACCCAGTTCGTTACCGATGGTGTAACGAGCGTTTGGATATCCTCCGCCGAAGTGTCCGCAGGCAAGTCGCCCAATTCGCTGCCCCAACCGTTCGAGGGCAGCGACTTCCACGCCTTCCGGTTTGGGGGCCGTGCAAAGTGGGCGCGGACAAAGTCGCGGTTATAAGAGAGCGCCAGCGGCACCAGCTTTGCCAGATCAGGCGGTGCCTCTGGCCGGTGCAATCCTCGACATAATTGCCGAGATACGCCCAGACCTGATCCTCGGTCGCGTCAGCTCCCATCACGCCAAAAAGGGTTTTGAGCATCAATCCAAACGTAAAACCGGCGGCGTTCCCGTGGGAACCGCCTCTGGCCGTGCGCGGTGGACATGGTGCACAGGATTTCCAAGCTGCTTATCAACCTCTTGCTCCGCATAGTTACCACGAAACTGGAAATACTCATCGACCGCGGGGGTCACCCCATGTGAAAAACCCCTTTGGGCCCTTTTTTCGGCTCGCGGAAGATATAGAACGCCAGATCTCGTCGGTGCATAAGTCAGCCATTTTTCCAGGTCAACCCATTGCCCTTGGACTTTAAAAATTTCTCCCCTTTTTCGCGGAAACTTTCATATTTGAAACCCGGGCGGACGCGCCCCCAAAGGGGGGTGATTTTCGAACTTTGCGTCACGTGTCGATCAAATCCTTCCCCAAATTTTCATAAGACCCCCAATGCGACCCAGGCATGCCCAATCAATTTTCCTTTGCAGTTGCCCGCCCGCCGAGGATCGATTGCGTGAATTTTCCCCTTCGTCCTCAAACAAAACCCAAAACCCAGCCTCCGCGAAACAACCGCCCCGGCATTTGAGCACGACCCCGCTTTTGGGCAAAACCGGCAGAGGCGAATAGGTCAATTCCCGTTCCTTCCCCCAAGGTCGGCAGCATGATGTCGAGGTATTGAAATGCCGCAGCACTTTTTCAGCTCTCGTCAAAACCGGCCCGCTGGAATATTCCAAGTCGAGGAAGGAAATCAAAATCGAAACCAAAACGATCCAAAAATTCGCACAGCATGCATTTTGTGATGCGCAAAATTTTCAGGGAAACCCAAATGGAGGGGAAATTTGCGTAGCGGCTTCCCCAGTGTGCGCCAACTTTCCTTTTTTCGGCACATTGTCCGCACTTTACGAGGCCACCATGTCATGGGAAAAAGGCAATCAGCGCGTTGGCATATCAGACATTTTTCAAAGCACGGCGGACCATCGTGGTGCGCAAAACCTCGTTGAACGTGCCCATTGCGGCAGGGGTGTGGGGGGTATCCGGTTTTAAAAAAGGATCGGGAGTCGTCCGTCTTTGGCAGGTTTTCCCTGCGGATAGCGTTTGAGCAGCTTGGTGCCTTTCATGGGGCAAGCCTTGCTCACCAGAGCCGCTTCGCGAAGGGCAGTTTCAACGCTCATTTGCCGTTTCCTTTTCGTTCCAAACTTGCCATTAAGGGCAAATATGGCCTTTTCCCCTACCCTTTCCTGCGCGCATGAAGCCATCCCGGGAATCTGGTTTGCTATGCCCGAGGGGGAAAAACGCGGGTGTTGGCAAAGCGAGGCTTTTGCGCGCGGGGCAGAAACGCCGAGGATCGCTGAAACGCCCCGTTGTTGCGCAGGACTGGGCTAGCCGAGCTGGGGGGGTTGGATGGTGGAGTTTTTGTTTTGGGTTTTTCCGGCAAGGTTTTTGTCGGCCGACGCCTAAGGGGTTGGCCGAGGTTTTGGGGTTAAACCCCGGCCCCACCCCACCAAAAATTCGTCACCCCCGCGAAGGGGGGGGTCCAACCCGGCCCGGCGGGTTATGAAAAGGGGGCGGAGATGGATCCCCCCTCCGCGGGAAGACGAAGGTTTTTGAAGGGGGCGAAGGTTTTAGCTGACGGAGCGTTATTGGATGAAGCAATCCCCAACCTCCTGCAAACCGCCGCACAAAAACTCCGGGCCACTTTCCCCGCCCCCCAATTTGGCCAGAACGCGAAGGTGCGTGGGATTCAGCGCAAGCCTCCCCCGCCTACGTGGCCTGGGCGCGAGCAGCTCAGAGAACCCTACCAAGCCCGCCGAAAAAGAACGCGGGTTTTTTCCAAACTCCCCGGAATGGGGGAAGCCCGCACGCCCCGGCGCCGTTCGGTCGTGCAGACCGCGCCGCTGGGGACACACAACTCGCCCGCCTGCCCGGCAGCGGGTGAAATCGCGAAGGGAGCGCACTTTGCCGAGGCGACCGCGCACATCTTATCCGCGCGACCGCAAAAGGGAACCCCCCCTATGGTGTTGGGAGAGGTGGACGGGACGGGAAAACCCGGGTTCTCGACCTGCATCGTTTTGGGGGCGCAAGCCGATGGGGCGGTGTGGATTTCGACCTACACCAAAGCCCTGCAACGCCCAAATTTGGGCAGCGAAGACGGCGGGGGTTTTTCCCCATGCGACGACGTTAAGGAAAAAAGGTCGTGTCCGAAAGGGCCGCGAAAATTCCCGGCTGCTGAATTTGGGGAAAACGCGCGCAAAGGGGGCTTTGCGGGACGCGCCGGGGCGCTTGCACATCTCGTCGCACGCTGGGCGGCGTATTAAAGGCGGATGGCGACATGGCGGCGGCGACTTGCCCGGATGGCGGGGCGACGTTGTTCCGCCCCCAAACGGATCGCCCCGCGCGGGGCCCCACCGGCGCGGGGAGTGCATCTATGCAGGCTCCCCTCATTCCCCGCAAAGTTTATCGGAAGGCGAATCCCGCCCCTCTGCAAAGCCGATATCGTCTTTGCCAACCACGCGCTGATGAGGGGTCAACGCCCCACGGGGCCGAGGAACCCAACCCGGCCAACGCGGATCATTTTTGATGGGGGCCTTCTTTTGTTTGATCCCGCCGATTGGGGCCCTTTTCTTTCTGCGCTGACCGGTGCCGAAATGACGAAATCCGCCGCTGGGTTATCGGCCCAGAGGGCAAAGCGGGGGGGAGGCGGGGCGGGGTCTTTCGGCACGGCTGGCCGAGCCCGCTAGCTATGACGGGGAAAGGGGGCGGGCGGGGCGTTTAAAAAACGCGCGGATTGCGGCAGAGGCTTTGCCCGGCGAGGCTGGCTGAGCCGCATGGGAGGGGACCCCAATCGGGGCCGGGGCGAGCATTACTCCCCCGGCGGTGCGCGCCCCCGTCTTTGCGCGGGATAAAGGCCCCAAGCCGAAAGGCTATGGCCCCCCCCCCAAACCCGAATATGCCAATTTTGGGACGCGCATTTGATTAAAGGCGATTGCCGATATGATGGCGGCGCTGGAGCGCTGGCCAAAACCGTTGAATGTTTCTTGGGGGAACGGTTGGGGATTATGATTGAGGAAGCGCCCGACTGGCTTGACGGCCGGGCGGCCGCGCGCGGTCGAGGGCGCAATGGCAAGCCTTGGGGGGGCGCATCGGGGCCCCCACTGCGTGGTTTGGGTGCCCTTTTTTTTTTTGGGGCCCTGGGGAGGACCGGCGGACCCGGATTTTTTTCGATTGGTTGGGCCGTCGAACGGGAGGGGGAAAAACCGCGAGTTTGGGCAGGGGGCTGCACCGCCCTTGGGCCCTTTAAACCCCCCCCGCCCGGGGTTTCCCCCGCTGTCCCGAAAAACCTTTTCACACGGCGTGTGAAACCCCACCCTCGGGACTTTGCGCAGTGGCGGCGGGTTGGAACACCGCAGAAGCGCCCACGGGCGCCCGGGCATTTGACCATAAGGTCCCCAAAATTTTTCAAAGGGCCCAGCCCGTTTGATTATGCCGCCAAGTCAGAGGTGTAATCTCACCGATGTACAGGCGGCGATATCCCTGCATGGCGGGGGCGTTTTCGGCTTTAATCGCGGCATCGCGGGGGGGGACGCGGGGCTGTTCCCCGCTATCAAGCGGTTTTGCGCAGCGTTCACGCCCACGCGCCGCCCGCGCGCGACGGCTTCCCGTGTATGCGCAGCATGTCGACCCGATGGACACCGGCACGGGTGGATATTTTCCGCGCGATCCGCGCGCCTCGTTGTTTGGCACCATGCTTTTGCGCGACGGCATGGATTTTCCCGGGCCTTCGTGCGGCTGGTGGGATGGAAAATGCCGGGGCCGCGCCCCGACATATTGCACAAAGCGCGGCGTTTGCCGGGGGCGGGAGGAATATACGACCGTTTATCCGCTCTCGCCTGCCCAAGCCTTGGCCGGTTAACCCGTACAGCGGGGGACAAGGGGCAGTTTTGCTGCTGTGGGCCGCCCGCCATCGGGGCTTTTGACGCCTTTCCCGCCGGGCACCCCATACCCCGTGTGACGTGGACGAGGGCATGAAACGGTTAAGGGTCTTTCCCCTGTCACTAAATCGTCCCCCGGGGCGCGGAAGTAGATATATGGAGAGGAACCCCTTTTTGACTAAAACGCTTTATTTGTGCGCCAGAAAAATCTGGGTGGGACGATCCCGTCGCGCGCGATTTTGACCCGGCCGTTAAAAAAACCGGCGAAAAAGGCGGCCGGTTTTCGGTGAAGGATGGCATCAAACGGCCGCAAATTTTACCCGTGATCGCCAGCCCCCCTGCCGTGATCGAAACCCTCGCGGTGTATGGGTGGCTATGGTGCCGGATCGAGCCCACATGGATCGGCGGATATATCGGGATCGGGTGAAAAAGGTGTGACCCCTGCTGCGCGGGGCGATGATGCGCATGATGTTGTGCCGTTGTCGGCCACTGCCCTGCGGTGGGGGACATTTGTTTTACCTAGTCCCCGGGGGCGATGGCAGTCGCCTTTTCGGACGAGGTTGAGATTTAAAAATCCGAGCCGCGCTTTCGAACTGGTTTCGTATCGCAAATGGGCGGACCGGAAACCAACCGCGCATTGAAACGCTTTGTCCGCCCCCGTGATTTTGGGTGCAAAATGGGACCGGAAGAAAAATGACACCCAAACCCTGGCGCGTGGCAAAGGTGGTGATGAGCAGGATTTCACTGCTTGGGCCCAAACGACATTTCTGTCCCCCTTTGCTTATGACCATCCCGGCGGGCCGCTGATCCGTTTTGTCGATCTCCACAGCGCCGATTTTTCGCGGCAAAGCGGCGAAAACCCCCCATCGACTATCATTGGCGAAACCCCCCTCGGGCGCCGGTCGCCTATGCGTGCTCTTCCGCCCGAACACCCGGGAAAAGGGGGGTTAAAAAAACCCCCCCCGGGGTGGGGGGGGGAATTTTGGGAAACAGG
>JAMZAV010013903.1:0-14781 GCA_024449915.1 Sweltsa coloradensis | reverse complement strand
TATTAAGCCTTTAATTTGTTCATGAATCCTTTAGATTTTTTGCCCCACAACCTCAATTGACAGCTCATTCCACTCGACCATAGTCTGCTCATGAACATGTACTTAGGCTACCCACATCAGTTTTCCAGTTTCCCCATTCCGATTTCCAATCATGATCTCCCCTTGCCAAGTAGCTTGCTCCCCTTGCATAACTATTCAGTTCTCCCCATCCTTCATGATTCCTGATAACTCGGTACATTTTACCTTATCCATCATCTTTTCTCCTGTCTTCCAGGTTTTCCCATCCAAATCCATCCGCTCTCGTATGTACACTACGTATATCACAGCCCTCAATCCGAATTGACTGAATTCGGTTTGAGTTCAATTCGGTTTGACTTGAAGTGTATATCACGGACATTCGAAACGACTTCCTCAATCCTATTTCGATTCGAATTGAAGTTGTTGTTGTTGCAGTTTAAATTGATGCTACAAGATTCTATGAATAACACTTGAAAATACTATGTACTTGTATCTCTACCTACAGCTACGTAAATATAAAGCCTTATGTCTTTATTAAAGCCTCCAAGACGCCATTTTATTGTAAACATGTAATAAACACCGCCTGCCTAATAATGGTATTCACTGAAATCTAAATCTCTAAGGCAGTTTTCAATCCGTATTGAATGCGTATTGAACTGTATATCAAGCAATTACTCATGTCAGTCCACTTTGGAAAGTGGTGTAATGAACTCACTTGACAAGGTTTAGCTTCTAGCATCCATCTTTATTCACTACTTCACTTTGGTCAGTCAGTGCTGCCAACTTACACACACACATTCAATACACTACATCATTCCCTTTTTTCTCAAAGTGATTTGAAACTACAAAACTAGGTACCTCCAATATTATATTGAATGGATAATGATTATATTGTCTTTGATCTTCACTTCTTCTTATGTAATCACTAATTATGGTTATGATTGAACTACATACTACGTTTCATTAACATAACATAATTAAACTTCCACGTTGGTAAACTACTGATGTGGACGAACTATTTTGTTATTAAACTACTAATAATCGGAATTGTCAATGGAATGATAAGGACACCTCACATGATCATTAATCTTCTACAGTTGATAGTCACTCATCCAAACCGGGGGTCTGCGTTGGCGGCTCGGCCTGGCCTCTTCGCTCCCACGGTTCCCTGGTCGGAGCGGGGTTGATCTGTCTCCTGCTACAGGTCTAGGAGACTGTGGAGACAATGGAACATGGTTCTCGGGATTTGTGATATGTGTCGAAGGATTGGATTGAGTGTAGGGCTTGCAGGTTGTGGGGAGTAGTACTTCCGTACGTGGCTCACGTTCCGACGGTACTGAGCACCGGCTGGCGAACAGATCGTCACGGCGTTGCCATCCCTCTCGGTAACCTCGAAACGGTACTGTGTTATACGGTGTGGTAAACTTGTTGCGTTTCTCTTGACGCGCCAACACGTAGTCTCTACAGATATGTTGCTGCTTACTGCCCCTCGTCTTTGATCGATGTATGTTTTCCTAACTCCTTCATTTCCCTGTCCCGATCTCGGAATTCTTCATCTGGATAGGTACATGATTGTATACTTGGAACTTTGTCACGAAGCTCTCGTCCAAACATCAATGAAGCTGGAGTGCAGCCCGTTGTAGAATGGGGTGTTGTTCGATAGAGAAAGAGATATTCTCTCAAGGCAGTCTTGATGTCTTGATCAGCTGCTGCTGCTATGCGAAGTCTCTTCATTATGGACCGATTCTGTCGCTCCACTTCGCCATTCCCCTGCGGCCACTCTGGCGTCGAGTATCTCAACTCGATGTGTGTGGTGATACAATAATCATGGAAGTCGTTGCTAGTGAAGTATGCCGCTTTGTCCAATTTGATCGATTCCGGTAGTCCGAATCGTGCGAAGATTTCTTCTAACAGGTCGATAGTTTTAGCGGTTGTGACGCTAGGTGATAGCACGGCCTCGTGGAATCTGAATAGTAGTCGATGACAACGAACACGTATTGTCCATTTGGGAGCGGGTCCCAAGTAGTCTATCGCCAAGTCTTGCCACGGTCTGTCTGGTAATCTGGTTCTAATCACAGGTTCTGGGTGGCTGGGTGAGCTGACCACCTGGCACCCATGGCAGTGTCTGCAGAACGTTTCCACTGCCTTA
Source organism: Sweltsa coloradensis (assembly GCA_024449915.1). Classification (NCBI taxonomy): domain Eukaryota; kingdom Metazoa; phylum Arthropoda; class Insecta; order Plecoptera; family Chloroperlidae; genus Sweltsa; species Sweltsa coloradensis. The sequence goes on along the minus strand of JAMZAV010013903.1, from coordinate 12,614 downwards.
TCTAATGCTGGCCACCAGACTTTTGAACGCAATTTCTGTTTCATCAAGACTATGCCAGGATGCCCCTGGTGTGCTAGTTCGAGCACCCTGTCTCTTAGGTTTGTAGGTATGAATATGCGGGTTCCTCGGATAAACCGTGGATTGGTACACGCATAGTTCACTTTGATGAGTTTGAATTTCTTCAGCTCATCCGGCCATGTGTCGGTTTCGATGCTCCTCCTTAATAGAGATGTTTTTTGGTCTTGTCTGGATTCTTTTTCGATTTCTTCCAGGCTCATAGCTTTGGGAACAGCTGACTTGCTACCATCGAACATGATGATCTGGATCTTCTGTGTTTCGGTATTCCTCGAGTTAACTGATAGTCTCGACAGTGGATCAGCAATATTGCTTCTCCCTGGCTGGTATTCTACCTTGTAGTTATAGCACTGGAGTCTAAGCACCCATCGCTCTACTCTCGCGCATGGCTTGGACTTGGTCCCGAAAATGAATTGGAGTGGTTTATGGTCGGTAATCAATGTAAACTCGCCCCCGTACACGTAGTGGTGGAATCTTTCGCACCCCCATACCAGTCCAAGTGCCTCGCGTTCGACCTGACTGAACTTTTTCTCGGCATCTGTGAGTGACCTGCTTGCGAACTCTATTATCCTTGGCCCATCTTCCTGTTCTTGAACTAAGACGGCCCCGAGCCCATACGGGCTAGCATCTGCGATGATCGTCGTCGGTGCTCCCGGTGTATAGAATCCCATCCTCGTCGCCAATGTAATGAACTCACTTGACAAGGTTTAGCTTCTAGCATCCATCTTTATTCACTACTTCACTTTGGTCAGTCAGTGCTGCCAACTTACACACACACATTCAATACACTACAAGTGGATTGACTTCAATGCGAATCGAGTGTGTATATCAAGAGACTCAAACCGAATTGAACTCGAACCGACTTGAGTCAATTCGGATTGAGTGCTGTGATATACGTAGTGTGTCCTTACTAGCCTGCAGTTGACCATTTCCTCTGTCCATCCCTTCTTTTTTTGCATCCTAAAAAAACAAAACAAAAACGTCCTAGAAGAATGGAAGAAGAATCTTTCAGGAGACGTGCCTCGGTGCCTGAAAACAAGGACAGTCCTGGGAAAACCAGGATGTCTGGTCACCAAATCACAAGTACTGTCACAAACTGTCAAAGAATGACATTGTAACTGCACTAGCCTAGGTATATGCCTACCGTACTGGTTCATAAGTCTCTGGCAATGTTGTTAACTAGGCCTAGCCTAGACCAAAGCCTAGGTAGGCCTACATAACCTTCAAATAAAGACTGACACTAGCACCAACCAAGGTAGGCCCTAGGCCGAGGACCCTAATTATAAAATAAATGGAACGGTGCAGAGCCAAGCCCCCATTTTCCCCCAAAGAAAATTTCCCTGTGGCAGAGCGCAGAGGCTTTGTGTAGGCCTAGGCCCTAGCCTAGGCATATCCAATCCCTCCAATGGCAGAGGGCCCCAGGTAGGCCTAGGCCCATTTTATAGTAGGCTAACACCGACTACACAGTCGCCTGCAGGAGAAGAAACAACAAAAAATAAGCCCCTAGTCTAGTCCTAGGCCCTATACCTGCTTGGACTAGGGTGCCACTAGGGCTAGCTAGGCTAGGCACAGAACCTGTAAGTTGTATTATTTCCTTTTAAACTCCAACAAAAAAAGTACAACAGCACAACCAAAGCATTCCTCTATCACTAAGTGATTCTTCACAATTACCCTTTTATAATATTATAGGCCTCCTCCTAGGTCTACATCAGTCTCCTGATCTCCTGACAGTTCGGTGCAACATAACCACTAACAATGACCAGCAAAAATTATAGTTGACACTTGATCTAGGTGCCCGTTAGGGCGCCGCAGCCAAGCCGCGGTGCGTTACACACTCAAGCACCTTATACACCAAGCAGAGTTGGGGTGATTTCGAGGTGTTACCCAGCCGTCATGTAACGTGATGTGAACTTGAAAACTATCACAATCGAGGGGATTTAGGTACCTGACAACACATGCCAAATTTTATTGGGGTACGATTATTCCTTCTTGGTGAAAAAATGGTTTTGAAACATGCTCAAAAATCACTTTAAGGATGTTAGCTACTGCTACTGCCTACTACTGCCTACTACTGCTAACATCTAATACGTCGGCCCGCGATTCTGACCAGACGGGTGGGACTACAATGTTCATATTTACATGACATTAAGGTTATAGAAATATAGTCTCTTTTGAAAAAAAAAGTTGAAAAAGTTGTTGGAAGGCTTCCAAATAAAGGTTTTAAAATAAGCCTTAAACACTTGGCATACAATCAACAAGTAACCATAGTTACTTGACACTGTTGACGGTATAAGCAGAGTTAGGCGGGAAAGTGCGATACGTAAACAAATAGCGGACATTTAAAATTTTCTTCTTTGTGTGGAACGAGAAAAGGTGTCATTATACTCTCATAAAAACAAATCAGAAACCGTCCCTGGCCTAGCCCAGATGTGGAAAATTATTTATAATGCAAAAGTGTAGGTCTAAAGTTCCATTTGGCTATAGGACTAGTAAAATTCATACTTACATTACATGTTTGACAAGCCTAGCCAACCCTATGCCAGCACAACATTATGAACTTGCTCATCTGTTGTTTACATAATTGCAACAATCAAATCATTTCATACAACTTGTCTTTCGATTGGCCGGCGTTTATGAAGGCACTGCCATCTAGAATAAATATAGAACTTTTTCGAGCTCTTTGCATACGCAAATCTTTTTAAAGGTTTGGATTTCGTGATACTCTTTCAACCATGCTTTCAACTCACAACCCCATGACGTTTTCCACGATACCGTTCAAGATACCAATTCCTTCGAAAACGAAAACGACTTCGTTTTCAAATTGCGTTTTCAACTCATCTCCCACGAACTCAAGAATTGGGGTCCAGTCCCTATACCGTCGTTATACCATGGTTATACCACCTATATCCAGGATGTACATGAATCCGGGTCTAGATATTTTACATCCTATATTGTTACTGCTAATACCATAGAATTTAAATCAACTTGATAAAAATATATATTTTAGCAAATAATTTTGAATGGAACTTGAAAAAGTAATGAGATCACACACATAACAAAAACCTTGTAGAAATACAAGCCAAACCTTACCCACTCAAAAGAAATGAGATCTAAAAAAAGGGCCAAGCTCATCTACCCTTCCACATAAACGTACAGTGTCCCATAACAGCATCCTCGAAAAGCTTGGCAAAATAGAATTTGCATGTTATTACGTTTAAAATTAATTAGAAAAAAAGAACTTGGAAAAACTATTACGTTAAATTAATAATCGCAAATTCTATTTTGCCAAGCTTTTCGAGGATGCTGTTATGGGACACTGTACGTTTATGTGGAAGGGTAGATGAGCTTGGCCCTTTTTTTAGATCTCATTTCTTTTGAGTGTGTAAGGTTTGGCTGTATTTCTACAAGTTTTTGTTATGTGTGTGATGTAATGCGTCAGCTGTTTCTTGTTGTAAACGGGCGAGCTGTCATGTGATGGCACGTGGGTTTGTTGTTGTACGCAAATGGCTGTTCGTTTTTTATTTATGTTACAGTTGACGCGCCCCGCTCACTCGAATGGATATCGGGTGGAGGAAGGGAAAGCAGTACATGCCTGCGGTTCTGACAGACGACGGAGAAGTGTCCGGCTCGTTTAGTCACAATGTCGGGACCACACTGGCAAATTATTTTGATTTTGAAAATCTAGGAATTTTCCAGGAATTCCAAATATTATTACTTAGGGATATTGGACAGTAAATCTTAAGGTGCCTACTTATTGTTTTTATTTTGAATTACGCACAAACAAATAATTAGCTAATTTATACTTGTGTTTTTTTGTTATTGTTTGTGTATAGACTAAGATATAGGGATTTACAGGTTAAAATTATTTGATTCCTAATTCACAGGAATTATAGATTTGATTTATTTGATTTAGTATTTATTGACAACGGGACTCAGGTCCCACAAGTGCAATATAATATACATAGTAATACAATAACTAAAATTAAGCTTAAACTAGACTAAAACTATAGACTTGTACCAGGCCTTGAGTATCTTATGTGAGTGTGTTTGTGTGTGAATGTGTGTGTGTGTGAATGCGTATGTGTGAGTTGATGTATCTGTGATTACTTAGGTGTTTTGGATAGTGCAAGGTTGATCATTGTTTTGTAGTTGTGGATGGGGGTGTTGTGAATGTCTATATGTGTGTCATTACTGATTGTGTTGAACAGATTTTGAATGCGGTTTATACATGAATGTTTATAAATGTCTATGCGACTTCTGGATGTGTAAAAAGTAAGTTTGTTTCTTGTACATTTAGTGGGGACATGGTAATTAATAAGTTCTAGGAGGTTGGTATCTGTTAAGTTATTTACAATTTTGTACAGGAATACTAGGTCAGTAAACTTGCGCCTGTCACCTAGGGTCACTAGATTGTTTTCTGTGCACAACGATACGTAGTTACATCTGTGATAAGCGACACCCTGTTTAAAACAAATAAATTTAACGAAGCGCTGCTGCACACGCTCAAGGTTAGCAATGTGTGTTACGTGGTGCGGGTTGTAAATAACACTTACGTAATCAACCTGGGGTCGTATTAGCGAGATATACAGTCGTCTTATTGTTGGGATGGAGAAATCCTTACCGCAATTACGCTTCACGAACCCAAGAAGTTTAAAAGCCTTAGAGCTGATGTGCGATAGGTGTTGGTTGTAGGTGAGGTCGCTTTTAATAAACACACCCAGATCTTTCACTGAATTAAGATTAGTAAGAACTCTATCGTTAATTTTGTACTCACACGCTGTAAGATGTTTCTTCTTATTAGTGAAAGTTATTGAGTTGCACTTCCCTACGTTCAGGTCTAGCTTCCATAACGCGCACCAGTTAGCGAGGGCGTTGAGATCGGCTTGCAGCAGCGCCGAATCACTCTTGTCGCGGATGGGACGAAATATTTTGACGTCGTCTGCGTACATAAGACACGAACTTGACTTCAGACACTTGGGGATATCATTAACGAATAATGTAAACAACAAGGGTCCCAGGATCGAGCCCTGGGGCACACCGGAAGTGACGCATACAGGAGATGACACGCCCTCGTTGATGGTGACAGACTGCGTCCGGCCGCTCAGGTAGCTCGCTAGTAGCTCGTGGAGTTTCCCGCAGATACCGAAGCCCTTGAGTTTTGATAGAAGTAGCTCGTGATTGACGCTATCGAAGGCTTTGCTGAAGTCTGTGTAGATAGCGTCGACTTGGTCCCCATTGTTGATGTGTTTCGAGATAAAATTGGTGAAGACAGCTAGGTTTGTGACTGTTGACCTCTTCTTCACGAAACCATGTTGTTCTTCGGCGACGTACTTGCAGACTAAGTTTGAAATTCTTTTATGGATGAGATTTTCGAATACTTTTGAGAATATGGAGAGTAAGGAGATCGGTCTGTAATTTGCGACGTTGCGTTTACTTCCTTTCTTTAGGACAGGTGTGATGTTTGCGTGCTTCCACCGTGTAGGAAAAGATCCAGTAGATAATGATAGATTAAAAATTTGTGTTAGTGGTTTAGAGAGGGCTCGTCTGCAGTGTTTGATTATTTTAACAGGAATTTTGTCTGGACCGGACGATTTACTATTGTCAAGATTTCGTAGACATTCTTCTACCTCGTGACGAGAGATGAAGAGATCAGATAACGATTCGTTTGAGTATTGCGGTATTTGTGGAGTGTTTTGTTTACAATTGGTGGGCGGACGAAACGTTGTCTTGAAAAAATCGGAAAAAAGTTCACAGCACTCGTTAACGTTATGTGATTGCCTTCCAGCTAGTTCTACCTCGACGGGGATGCGCCTAGTGCGAGTTTTTTGTCGCACAAAGCTCCACAGTTGTTTTGGATTTTTAGCAAGATTCGAGTCAATGTTACGCAGGTATTCTTTGTGCTTGATTATTTTGAGTCTCTTAAATACGGATCGTTGACATTGAAATTCAATCTTGTCGCAATCAAGCCCGGTCCGTTTCCACGACTTGTAGGCGCGGTTTTTAGCCTGAAGTTGGTTGATTGTCTCTCTGTCGTACCAGGCTGGATATTTAGCGGGATTTGTGTTCATTTTTGGGACAGTACAATCAATTATTTTCATAAGGTCCTCATAGAACGCACCGCATAGTTCATTGACTTCCTGTTTCCCTCGTTCCATTGTGTCCCATCTGTTAGCTTCCAGTCTGTCATGTAGAACTTTGTAATCGGTTTTTCTCCAGTTGTACCTGGGTCGGCTAGTTTGTTTATGGTTGACGCGAATTCTAGGAAATTTGATTTCTGTAGCGAGTGCTAAGTGATCTGAGTTGACAGCTTGTTGTGCGATGCTAACAGAGATTGGAATGTCGGGGTTGCTGAAGAGAACTAAGTCGAGAAAGTTATTGTTACACGAGGGGAAAGGGTTTGTTTGGATTAGGCTGAATTCACTCATAATTTCGTGGAATGCCAGCACTGCTTGCGAGTTTGAATTGCCAACCGGTTGGAGATCGTTCACGTCATTGTCAAGAGGAGCCCATGCTACCTGAGGCAGATTGAAGTCCCCGCACAGTAGGATGTTGTCTCGGGGGCGGAGACCGGCGTGGACTCTTGTCAAGTATGCGTGATGTTCTTCCATGAGTTGAGGGGTCGTTGGGGGTGGTGGATACACATCCCACAAAGAGATTAGATTCATTACTTGTTTTTATTTTGGGTCCAAATGATTTCACACTGTTCAGTTTCAAAGTCTTTGCGTCGTTTTGATGTTAACTGTGCGTTCATAGCTATTAAAACACCCCCACCACTCTTCAATTTAGTTGAATTCGTCGCTTGGCGTCTTATCACGGCGGTACGATGTATACTGGCTCTCGTCTAATACCTCATTCTCGAAGTTGTTTACATTTAGCCATGTCTCCGAGATACATATCACATCGAACTCGCTGTTGTCGCCAAAGTGCACATTTAAGTCTTCTAATTTAGTGTTTGCGATGCTACGCGCATTCATGTAGTATATTGAAATATCATCACGCTTCACTTGTTGATGACGTTTGGCGGCCGCGGGTCCGGGGTTCACGTGTATGTCGCCCGCGAGCAGTAGCAGGCACGCCAGTTGACACGCCGGGGATGCTGAAGACCGCTTTGACCGAGGACGAGGGCTTCTCGAGGCCACAGGCGGGACGGATGCCGCGTGCGGCCGGAGCCCTGCTAAAGCGAGAGCAGAGAAGCTATACTCACGATTTGCATAGTGTACATTTAAGTTATTGCCACGTGAGCTCTCACACAAGTAGAAGTTCACTTTCGACACACGAGCAAAAAGAAAAAAAAAACACTGAAATTTCCAGAAAGACCGCGGAAAATCGAAACTTATTTAGGGAGCGGTGAGCGCGCGCGGATGGGCTCGGCGCCATCTTGGATTGGAAGGTTTGACTGTCGTAGAGTCACGTCTTTTATATTAGTACCTGGATGTACATGCCAAAGGCGAGGTTATGAGTTTCGTCCGGAAAACGTGGGATTTCTTTGATTTTTTCTTTCTTAAACTAGGATTTTCAGCTTAGGGGTCCTGGTATGTTGGTTTCACTGGTTCTTTGGAGAGGATGTGGCGCCGAATGAAGTGAATCTTTGCCAAGACAGAAGAGATCTTTCGGCCAAGACAAAGGGAAGAAGGTCTTATCTACTAGTTACGTTTGTCAAGTTGATTCTATAAATCTAAATGCATATGGCCAGTTTATATACCTATGACATCGAATACTTAGTGGATTTCAATGAAGAATAAGCGAAGCTCATTCAGGATGGAGGAACGAAAACGGGGGCGTTTTCACCCCCGGAGAGAGGGATGTCATGTCCTGTAGAGTACATGTTGACTTAATACTAATTATCTCGAGGTCCAATACACTTCGGAATCCAATCAGAGAACATACCGACGTGAGTTCATTAAGGGTCAAGACGTCTAGTTACTTTCCGGTGAGGCTCATTTAGACGCAATACAGGAAGGGAATCGACCGACAAAACGCTGAATACTAAAGATTGCACAACTAAATAGTGCAAGTAAATCGGACTTTGATTAAGTGCACTGAACGTAAGAGTGCGGACGTTCGTGGAGAACAGGGAGACGAGTGACAACCGTGGACGGAGGAGGTCAGGACAGTGCAACAACAACCGCAACGTGAACCACAAATGTCCTGGAAGAGTTCTTAGTGAGGATTACCGGATGAAGAACCAGAACAAGGATTAACCATAAGAAGAGGTGAAGAGAGAAGACATCGCCCAGGGTCCGACATCAGGGTGTCGGAGGGGGCCAGTCTAAACCACATACCAGGGACTAGAAGCATTCGGTAAGCCATGCAAACCAATTAGTAAGTCATAGAGTCAGTAGAGGTATGAACCCACGGTCTGCCAGACGGAACTCATAGGTTCGATCCTAGGCCAGAATAGAAGGGTTACTATGTTTACCTCTAATACAGTGCTGGTCTCTTAAGTGGAATCACGTCTAATTACTGTGTCTACATCCCCCTCATGAACCCACCTACCCACGATCCCTGGTCCGTGCTAGCTATTTAAGCCTAAAGAGTTACGCTACGCCCCCACTTAAACACTCATTTGGCGATCACCACCCTCAGCCAAAGGGCCTTATTAGCTATGCGTGACCATATCTTGCTCTATTCACTTGTTTACCAGATAATATGATGTAGCCCCGTCTTGTGGTCGTCACTCCTGCTGAGATGATCACTTTGATCCAGACGCTTCCCTCCAGCCAGTTACCAATGACATCAAGAGTTGCCATCTCGATATGGAGCCCTCCCATCATAGCCACCACGCGGTCATCACCGTACACATGAGGAAGTTGCCATTGTACTTGCTTCATGATGGCATAAACAGGTTGGTCCCAGGTTACAACTGGGATTTGTCCGAGATATATTTAGTCAATAATAACGTCGCAGAATTGTTATTATAGAAGACCTTGCACATTGACATATCACACAACACAATATGCATTCTCGTTCACTACAAAATTGCTGTTATTTCTAATGGGGTGCAAATGATTATAATATATATATATATATATATTGTTATAATAATTATAACTACATTTATTGACATGCAAAAGTGCTAACATCAAAATGTAGATCTTGTAAATTATTCGTGACAATGTGAGCTAAATTTTGATATGTTACACGATAGTCAAAGAGAAAATAGGATGCAATGAAATTAATTAACCAATTCGATTAATTAATTAAATTGTGAAATGATCAAAACAGTGCACCTTTTAAAACAAATACTTTTTATATGCTTCATTTACGCTGTGGTGGTGCCAAAATCCATTGTTTGGTGAATTAAACCAAATTAATTATTTTGATTAATTAATTGATTAATTAAATCAACGGTTGTTAATAACTTATTGGTTTCTGTAAATGTGAGTTGTGTTTATTAAATCCTTTTGTTTCATTCCATACACGACCATATTTTTTTATGTTATCACACTTAAATGCATTTTTTTTACTAATCATGCTAATTATGCTAATTACTCTATTAAGTATTTATTTCTCATCTTGGAGCCATTTATTTTTGAAATCCTCGTACCCGAATTAGTAAATGTGCCAATTTTCACGTTAGTTTCACTCTGTGCACTAATTTGCCATTATGATAGACATCTTGACCCCACTAAATAGGACGCCTGATAGCACGTCTGGGCCTAGGTGAGTACTGTGAGGGCCTGTTTTGCACCCCTCACATAGTTTCTTTTGGTTTATTGTTTTTGGAGACGGTTACAGGCTAGCGGAGGGTGAGTGGACACTTGGCGGCAAGAGTATCGTGTTTCTAGAATTTAGATGTTTTTGTAAACTTGGGAGGAAGCGTTCTGGGAACCAAACGGCCTTCAAGTTAACGTATTTCTGTAATTTGTATTTTTCTGTTAATTGCCATTGGTTGGTCGGTTTGTGAATTTTGAATCCCACCAATGGGCCAAGAGGGGTTTTGAACGACTCAAGGAGTCAGGGTGGACATGGCTCTGGAGCAGGGAGAGTGTTGGAGACCATCGCTGAGTGCGGATGTGTATTTCGTAAGCTCGTTGATACCAAGTTGGAGTACAGTGGAGAAGTGAACGTGTGCAAATCAAAGTACCTATTTGATTCTCTGTCACGGCGTGTGTACGGGTTGCATCTGTATTGGAGGTGAAGAGTTGACTAGCTGCATGGACGCGTTCCGAAGCCGACCTTCAAACCCCGACGTTGATCAACAACCCCCCCCCCTTCATTCTTCAGCTAGCGCGTCGCATCCTCTGCGTGTTTTTTTTGTTCATCATTGTTTATAGTATCACTTTTATTTTATTATTATTCATTGTTCATATTATGTGTGTTTCTTGTGTACCACCGTCCACGTCACTCTGGTGAGTCAAATAAACCTGTCTTTCTTTAAGGTAATTATCTACTTTTTAATGAATGTCACCCCTCCCTCAGACAAAGAATCCACTCCCCCGAGAACCCACTTGTGTTGAGCCCACTTTATATGCTTGCATGCAGGTTCGGTCCGTCACAGCTTGGCGACCAACTGCAGGGCTCTGAGAAAGGGTGACACAATTAAAAGTAGATAATTACTAGCTTGTCCTGGTAATCGTCTCGTAATTAATTGTTTGTTAGTATCTGTTTAGTTTTTTTTTTTTTGTATTTTGGGAGGTTTATGTGTTGATATTTTTATGGCTGAGTGCTGTTTATATTAGCGTAGCGTAGATCAGGGTATTGGTAATGGTAAATACTAGGCAAGGGCCGCAAGGCACTGCTATGGCTGACAACAATATGTCTGACAATAGCAACGTAAATAACCCCGAACAAGTTGAAGGTGGCTCGGTACCCCTACCTATTGCAGCAATTACCGTGGAAGAGGCTGTGGCCAAGAAGGTAGAGGCGCAGTTAGCGTTATTTCAGCAACAAATGTTGCAAACTTTCACGGCAATGATAGCATCTAACACAACACACCCCAACATGAACAAGTGCTAGTACAACCACCACAGCTGCTACGGGCTCAGGGTCATGTAGGGGGACAAGAAGGCAGCGCGATGGGTGGTAGCGCTCTTCTGACGCCACAGCCGATAGAACCAGCCCCCAGATCATATGGCACCGGAACAGCCCCCACCTTCGCAGGGATGCCCAAACACCATCCAGTGGTGTTTATTCGTAAGCTAGAATCTTACTTCGAACTGACAGGCCTGCCAAGTCGGCTGCGACTAAACGTAGCCCTTGACTGCCTGGAGGGGACCGCCAAGACGTGGGGTGAGGCATTCAACGAGGTGTTCGTGGACTACCCCACGTTCAAGGCTGCTTTTCTCACAGAATTTTTTGGGGAAAAGCGTCAACAACACGTCCGGAGTTCCCTACACAACGGATTGTACACGCGGGCGTCAAACCTTAACATGGCGGACTATTTCCTATCGTTACTAGCGAAAGGACGACACCTCCTGGTACCACCCATGACCGACGAGGTGATCATTGATGCGGCTATAGGTCATTTCCCGGTGGCTATTGAGCGGACACTCCTGGGCGCGAAGCTGCAGGACGTAGGGGAAACACTCGCGATGTTGAGGAAGCTCGACGAATCGGAAGAGCGACGTCAGACGCGGGAATAGGCTCAGGACCGCCGCACTGGCAACTGGGACCGACGGGGTGGTTAAGGGCCGTCGCATATGGGCCAGCAACGGAGCAGAGGGTCTAACTTGCCGGTGAGGAGCCTAACAGCTAAAAAACTAGAGAACACTACGTCACCCTCACCGACCACGCCTACTTCCGAGTTGTCGGAAAACTAGATATGGCTGCACCACATAACGCCACTTTGGCTGCAGCCACAGTTCGTCAAGTTCGAGGACGAAACAGTGGCGACCAAGAACGGATAAAGGGGTTAATGAATCTCTACGATGACCTTCTTGCCGACGAAACGGGTGAACCGAAAAATGTCAGGGTAGAACGAGTGAAGGCCAAGATCTGCAAAGAGGCTGCGAAGGCTGTGGAGATGTGGCAAAAGATGTCAGAAGAGGAGGAGCGAAGGCGCCGAGCTGTGAGCTGCATTGGCCTACGCAATTCCAAAAGTGACGTCATCACCAGTGTAGCCAGTAGTTCGTCTGTAACTGAATCCTGTCCGGTCGAACCCAAGACCGTCTGTAAGGTCAACTGAAGCGAACGAGGTAAGGAGCAAGGTGAAAGAAACCAAACTAAAGATAGCTGGTGTCTGCTGTCACAGACCATTGTCGGTGTAGTATACGGGTTCAATCATTAAAACACTGTGACTTTAGTATAACTTATTTATTACAATTACGAGTCTACATTAGAACACAAGCCTACATGTCAAGGCAGACGCCATCCATCTTCTAGGCTCTCCCTACGTCATGACTACGTCACCACAGTTCTGTGACGTCACTAACAATATCGATCTGTCTGCAGACCGAGGTCATAGACCTGAGCCAACATACAACACCTTTCCCATTAAGATGCAGGGTACAGTTTTAGATTAAAGAATATATAAGAGATGAATCAGTATTAACTTAGATAGGGGTTATCATAATTCAAATCGGTATTTTCTATTAATT
>JAMZAV010013902.1:0-14607 GCA_024449915.1 Sweltsa coloradensis | reverse complement strand
TCCCTTTTTGTAGACGCATTCATGTTCCGCCCTGTCTGGCCAATATAAGTTGGGAACAGTCTGCACATGGATCTCGTAGATAATCCAGACTCTGCGCTGGATACACAGGTCCAAGAGTCGTGCCAACAGTTGACCAGAATCCTCCTACAAGAATGTTGACAGAAGTCAACATTTAAGTCCTACAATTTCCAGCAATTCTACAACATCAGTTGAATAGAAGTCAAGCAAAGAGCTTAGCACAGTGATGTGGTTAAAAAGTTTTCACTGCACCTGTTTTGCTTTTGTACTTGCTATTTGGTTTGCCTTTGTAAGGCGGTTAAGTTTTTTTATATTTTTATTGTGTTGCTGATGTTTTGTTTTTATTGTTTTATACCAACTTTCTTGAAAATGGAGGCCTAGTCTTCTGAAACGTTGAAGTTTTGATTAAATATTCGTTTTAAACATTCAATATAGCGTGATTATTTCCGTAAAGTGTAACATAACATATATATATATATATAATATATATACACACACGAAAGCTTAAGACAGTACAATACAAGATTTTTAAGCATTATTATTGGATGAAGCTAGAGGTTCTGGGTTTGATCCCCAGGGCCCCGATTCATGTACATTTTTATCCCGGTATAAGCCGAGTTAGGTGGTATAAGTGCGGTATAACTCCGAATCCAATTCATGAAGACTTATCCCGCCTCGACCGGGGATAAGAAAATACGTAAACAGATGGCGGACATTTAAAATTTTGCATCTATGTGTAAAACGAGAAAAGTTGTCATTACTCTCATAAAACAAATCAAAAACCGTCCCGGGCCTAGGCCCAGATGTAGAAAATTATTCATAATACCACAGTGTAGGCCTAAAGTTCCATTAGGCTATAGGACTACATTCAATTAATGCTAACAACACGTTTGACAAGCCCTAGGCCTCTCCTAGGCAACCCTAGACCTGCATGACCTTGTTCAGACACATCCCGCACAAATAACTAGTTTTGATTACTAAAAGCCTAATGCAGATAAAGAATGGTATGATAGTCCTAGGCTATTCCAAAATTTACGGCAATAATAAGCCTTTTCTTTTCTTTAAATGAATTCACGCAAACTCCTGTCACTAAATGAAAAAGTAAAACAAAAGACGGTGGGAATTTTCAGTGTTCTTTTGCTAATTTGCTGATTTACATGGCTGTGGAATGCAGTGGAAAATAACATTTGTTGTGTCTGTTGTTGCATTGGAAATTTTTGATTGGATGAGAGTTGTTCAGACTTAACCAGGCCTTATCCTGCCATGTCCTGCATTATACCGTCCTTATACCACCTATACCCGGGATAAATGTACATGAATCGGGGCCCAGTTGGCCAAACTTTTACAGCAATTGCTATAATTCAATAATATATATGATGATGAACCAAGAAATAGACAGTTTTTAATCTGTTGTCTTCATAGATCAGTTGTCAAGAGCAGGGCCCTGACATCCAAGACGGGTTCAATCCCCGGTGGAGCCACATTTTAATTTCTGTCTATATAGTATATTATAGCATAGTACAATTGCTATTCAATACTGACCAAGAAGCAAACAAACCTATAAAGTTAATATAATTGGATGAGCCTAACAAAGACTCTCTAATAAACTAGGAAAACGCTTAAGTCCCGCCGCGTTGTTGGATGAGCGTAATTGGTGCATTGAGCTGCCATGTGTTATGCGAATTTTCTGTTGTTCTGTGAAAAAATCATTACTAAGTTGAAATTTTTTTTTATTAAATTAAATTAAATTAAAAATTTAATTCTTTAATTTTTTTTTAATTAATCGTAATTGTTAAAAAAAAATCGTAAAATTGCGATTTTTATAAGAAATAATTTCTTGATTGCGCTCAAATTTAACACTAATATATTAATTCATAAAATTAAGGTTCTGCAAAAAAATCATACAATCGGATTAAAGCATGTAGTGTTATAAGTCAAAGAATTTTTAAAAAAAAAAAAAAAAAACGTAAAATTTCGATTTTTATGATAAATATTTTTTCAATTGCGCCAAATTTCACAAGACTATCTTAATTCATAAAATAAAGGTTCTGTGCAAAAAATCATTAAAATGGATAAATCATGTAGGTGTTATAAGTCGAAGAATTTTTTAAAATCGAAAAAATCGTAATATTGCGATTTTCATGAGAAAATAATTTCCGATTGCGCTCAAAAAACGTGGCAGTTTGATTTCGAAGGCAGACATAAAAAATTTCATAGCAATCGGAGTATCGGTTTAGCCGGAATCGTGTGGACAAACAGACAAAAATACAAAAAAAAGAAAGAAAGATAGAAAAAAACATTCCGGATTTTTTTCTCCAGTGTAGTGGAATCTTCGCTTCGCTCGCTACGCTCATCCAAAAAATAGCTCGGGTGTTTTTGTTTTGTTTTTTGTTTCTTTGTTCGCTCTCTACCGTAAAAATGGTAAATCCGATCTTGATGAGATTTGGAGGGGACCTTCAAAATCTCTGAACTTGGACCTGCTACGTTTTTGGGTACAACTGAAGAAATATTTTTCATGAAAATTGTACTTGTACGATTTTTTCAGATTTGTCATGCAATATCTTCGTGACATTTGGGCCCGGGACCGGGCAAACGGTTATACCAATCTTATAGAAACTTTATGGGAAGATCAAAATCATTGACTTAGATATGTTATGATTTTGGGGACAATCGAAGAAATATTTCTCATAAAAATCATACTTTTAGGGCAACGATTGGACAGTATGACCTCGCTGCCCCGCACCTTTTTGCGGCTGGCACAACAAGGCGCGTGTAAATTCTCGTCTCGGTTTCATTCAGACTCGCAGTAGGTCGCCTCACATTGTTGAAGGCAGACATGGTTGGTCCTGATAATGACAACAACAATGACACCAGGATACAGTATTTATTGGACAAAAAAATCAACCATGAAAGCAATTTAAGCTCATAACGCGACTGGAAAATGGTGTTCGAAGCGGCCTAGTATTCTATGCAAACATTTTTTTAAAAGTATCTTTCTTAACATTACGGTGAATGCTATGCTACTATACTATCTTCTGACTAAATAAAATAATATTTTTGAGAATTTATAACTATCTAAGAATAAACATTATCCCATCAAATTCTTGAGAAGAAAATGATTAAATTGTTATAATTGAAAGCAACCTTTCCAGTGCTGAAGAGTGACTCTGTGTTGAGAAAGAACACATCTTATTGCTTTTAGATAATAGTACAGTACTGCTGTGGAGGTTGTTAATAATTATTATCCGTAAATCATGTTTCATTGCTACATATATTACCATCTGCTAAAATCATTGAAACTAGGTTGTTGCATTAATATAACCCAGTGAGTAGAAAGGTACAGAAGGACGACAGCTTACTATCCTCTAAGATGGTTTGCTCTGATGAATGATGATGTATCGTTGAAGAGGATCTATTAGTAGGGGAGCATAGGTAATTCCGTGGCCGAAAAGGTGAAAGAGCTATGTATCTGGTATCAATCGATTCGTATTGATCCATAGATAAACAATTTCGATGGTGAGAGTCTTGATTTTTTGGCTGAGACCGGCCATATCTAAAACAAGATGGCCGCCGCTTCGAATTTTAATCTAGCGTATCTTCGTAAGTATTTGACCGATTTCAATTTCAAAGGTACCATTCGAAAGGTAAATGATAGAAATTTAAATAAATGTAACAAATTTTCACAAAAATCCCATATGTTTGAGGTTATGTTACAAAAACTCTAACTAATTACTTTACACTTTCTCGTTATGGAACGATATTTACTAGGTAAAAAGGTTTTACATTTTCTTAAGTTGCATTTTGGTAGATTATTTGTATGTGTTTTTAATGAATCCATGCATTTAATTTTCTGACAATTATAGCCTGAGTTTATGTAATTGAAGCGATGGCATGTGTAGATGAATATATGCTACTATTGTGTGATCTTTATGTTTCAAATACATTTTGTCGAGGCACAATTGTGAAACAATTAGATTTTGGTATAAATCGATTCGTTATGAACCGAACTTAAACAATTTTGAATGGGTAAATTTCGATTTTTTTACTGAGACCTTCCCTGGGCAAAAACAAGATGGCCGCCGTCATTGAACATTTTAACTCAAAATCTTTAAAAGTATTTCGCCGATTTCAATTTTAAAGGTACCATTGAAAAGGTAATAAAAAGAGCTACAAATGATATATCAACAATTTTCCAGAAAGTTAAATTTTTTTAAGGTTATGTTTGTTTTGAGATTTTTGTATTTTTAACGATTTTTTCAGAGCACAATAGGTGAAACAACTATGTATGGGGTATCAATCGATTCGTTTTGAAACGTGATTTAAAAATTTTGATGGGAAAAATTTCGATTTTTTTACTGAGGCCTTCCCATGGCAAAAAACAAGATGGCCGCGCCAATGAACCTTTTGACTCGCATATCATTAAAAGTATATATCCGATTTTAATGAACGTATGCCGTTGAAAAGGTAATTAAAAGAGAAATAAACTCTATATTACCATTTTGTTG
The DNA here is from genome assembly GCA_024449915.1 of Sweltsa coloradensis. Taxonomy (NCBI): domain Eukaryota; kingdom Metazoa; phylum Arthropoda; class Insecta; order Plecoptera; family Chloroperlidae; genus Sweltsa; species Sweltsa coloradensis. The sequence goes on along the minus strand of JAMZAV010013902.1, from coordinate 10,084 downwards.
AAACATTAATATTTACTGAGGTTATGTTACAAAAACTTAAATTATTACCACACTCATCATCGGTATGGAACTTATGGCGCATATATTAACATGACAAAAACGGTTTTTGAATATGTTTGGCTTGTTTATCCGTAGAATATCTCTTTATGTATTCAATGAGTCCTTACTTTTTATGTTCCGACAAATATATCCCGAGATAATGTATTTGAAGCGACGGCATGTGTAAATGAATAATATATGCATAGAGTATTTTGATCTTGATGTTTAAAACACATTTCGTAGAGGCACAATAATTGATGAAAGGATTATGTATCTGGTATCAATCGATTCGTTATGAAACGTACTTTAACAATTTTGATGAGGTACCCGTCGCAAAAAAAAACAAGATGGCCGCCGAAAAAAACTTTGTAGTTTACATATTTTCTAAGATAATTGACGGATTCATTTCAAATGGTACCGTTGGAAAGGTAATTAAAGGAGCAAAAAAGTATTAATTTGCAATTTTCACGAAACGTTTATATTAACTGAGGTTATCTTGTTACTACACTCGATTGTTGCAGTTATGGAACAAATATAACGTTTATATGTATATATTTTGTTTAACCTTTGTTTTATAGTAAGCGACTTTGACGCTGTTATTTTGGTACCATAGACAGAAATTAATAAAAGTTCTTCCACCGGGGATTGAACCCGGGACCAGTTGGAAAGAGTATGACATTGACAGTCTAGGTCCCGAGTTCAAACCCCGGTGGAGGTATTTTTTTAAATTTCTGTCTAAATATATAATTTTTGGGAGTTTTTAGAGATTTTAGTGACCGAAATGTATGTCATACTGTCATACTCTTTCCATCTGGTCCGGGTTCAATCCCCGGTGGAAGAACTTTTATTAATTTCTGTCTATGGTACCAAAATAACAGCGTCAAAGTCGCTTACTATAAAACTAAGGTTAAACAAAATATATACATATAAACGTTATATTTGTTCCATAACTGCAACAATCGAGTGTAGTAACAAGATAACCTCAGTTAATATAAACGTTTCGTGAAAATTGCAAATTAATACTTTTTTGCTCCTTTAATTACCTTTCCAACGGTACCATTTGAAATGAATCTGTCAATTATCTTAGAAAATATGTAAGCTACAAAGTTTTTTTCGGCGGCCATCTTGTTTTTTTTTTGCGACGGGTACCTCATCAAAATTGTTAAAGTACGTTTCATAACGAATCGATTGATACCAGATACATAATCCTTTCATCAATTATTGTGCCTCTACGAAATGTGTTTAAAACATCAAGATCAAAATACTCTATGCATATATTATTCATTTACACATGCCGTCGCTTCAAATACATTATCTCGGGATATATTTGTCGGAACATAAAAAGTAAGGACTCATTGAATACATAAAGAGATATTCTACGGATAAACAAGCCAAACATATTCAAAAACCGTTTTTGTCATGTAAATATATGCGCCATAAGTTCCATACCGATGACGAGTGTGGTAAATAATTTAAGTTTTTGTAACATAACCTCAGTAAATATTAATGTTTCAACAAAATGATAATATTAGTTTATTTCTCTTTTAATTACCTTTTCAACGGCATACGTGCATTAAAAATCGGATATATACTTTTAATGATATGCGAGTCAAAAGGTTCATTGGCGCGGCCATCTTGTTTTTTGCCATGGGAAGGCCTCAGTAAAAAAATCGAAATTTTTCCCATCAAAATTGTTAAATCACGTTTCAAAACGAATCGGGTTGATACCCCATACATAGTTGTTTCACCTATTGTGCTCTGAAAAAATCGTTAAAAATACAAAAATCTCAAAAAAAACATAACCTTAAAAAAATTAACTTTCTGGAAAATTGTTGATATATCATTTGTAGCTCTTTTTTTTACCTTTTCAATGGTACATTTAAAAATTGAAATCGGCGAAATACTTTTAAAGATTTTGAGTTAAAATGTTCAATGACGGCGGCCATCTTGTTTTGCCCAGGGAAGGTCTCAGTAAAAAAATCGAAATTTACCCATTCAAAATTGTTTAAGTTCGGTTCTAACGAATCGATTTATACCAAATATCTAATTGTTTCACCAATTGTGCCTCGACAAAATGTATTTGAAACATAAAGATCACACAATAGTAGCATATATTCATCTACACATGCCATCGCTTCAATTACAAAAACTCAGGCTATAATTGTCAGAAAATTAAATGCATGGATTCATTAAAAACACATACAAATAATCTACCAAAAATGGAACTTAAGAAAATGTTTAACCTTTTTACCTAGTAAATATCGTTCCATAACGAGAAAGTGTAAAGTAATTAGTTAGAGTTTTTGTAACATAACCTCAAACATATGGGATTTTTTGAAATTTTGTTACATTTATTTAAATTTCTATCATTTACCCTTTCGAATGGTACCTTTGAAATTGAAATCGGTCAAATACTTACGAAGATACGCTAGTTTAAAATTTGAAAGAGGCGGCCATCTTGTTTTAGATATGGCCGGTCTCAGCCAAAATATCAAGACTCTCACCATCGAAATTGTTTATCTATGGATCAATACGAATCGATTGATACCAGATACATAGCTCTTTCACCTTAGCTGCCACGGAAGCATGTTTTCATACCCTATGCTCCCCCACTATATGTGGGGGATCTAGAGTTCACTAAAGTTGTTTATTAGATCTCATGAATGTAGTTTGTGTCAGTGTAGGCTTGTACCAAACTCTGGTTAACTATTAAATTTGAAGTAATACATACATTGTATAATTCTTGTGGTTATTCTTTCCCATATTTTGTGGTCCCACCAATGATATTTAACATCTATAGTAGGCTAGATCCCCAGTCCCAAATACCTCTGTACAGACGCTAGCGTAGCAAATTGAAGCATCAATCTGACCTATTCAAGATGGCGATTTGGTGTTTCAATTTATGCTTTACATTATGTTTAAGATGTGATAAGTATTTTTCTGGATTGTTTGATATGATTTTAGCTTGTGCAGCATGGGAATGCACAAATAGAAACAATAACAAGTTATTGCATAAGGGAATTTAGTAATCATTTGGTGTTAATGGCTAATATGCTCACCTGTCAACCTGACAGTCATCTTGAAAAATGTTTGGGCTACAAATCGCTCCATTCTACCTTAACATGCAAACTGACCTATTCAAGATGGCTTCTAATTGTCACGCCAGCCAGTTGGACCATGACTTGGGATCTAGCCTACTTTTCATGTTAAATATCATTGGGTCCCATAGGGAAGTCTGCACATGTCTAAACTGGGCATGCCATAATTTGTGGGCATGCTTTTCCTAGTCTGCCTGTGCAGGCCTCTAATTCCTCTCCCTACATCCTATTTGTTGTGTACGTAATTGTACATAACTACATGTAGTTTTGTAGTTTCAAGTAAGTTGATTCACATTTGTAAAGGAGATGATGTAACAGTTAGGGAAAGGAGAGACAAAAGTATACAAAACATGATATTATCAGAGCAAGCACAAGTCACCTGTGGATTGTATTATGTTGTGTATATTTGTCTCTTTTAAAACAAGAGTACCTACTGGTAAACTAGAAGATGTCTTATCCCAACCAGTAACTTAACCCCATCCATCTACTCCACTCATCTTTTTCTAATCCAAGCAATTTACCTGGGGAACACAGTAAGGCAAACTCATAATGCTGTCGAAAAAATGTACCAGAGTGTACAACGGATTTATAATTACAATAATAGGGCATTTACATATTTTGGGGGTTGGCCATAATAAAATTATGAATTAGTTTGATGTTCAGTCCTCAAACCTTCCTTTGTTAATCTCACATTCACAGAGGCACATGACACCATCTGGGCCCAGGGTAGAATTTATCCCAGAGCATGGATCTGCTAACTGTAAAAGTCAAGAAAAGAGAAATAGTCCATCTCGCAAACATCGGCTAGTAGAGGGGAGTATTTTACTCCCCAAAACTAGAGGCGAGCACTGTCCAGCGACTTGAAACTTCCCCCTTGCCCAACTCCATAATATCCTACAATCAAAGAAAGAAATCACTACCAACCAAAAGAGACACAATTAACTGACAAAACAACTAAGACATAGATGAGCTAAAGCTTACGAGATGTCCACAAGAATAGTGATCTAATGAGAAAAAATGATAGCTACTATATCAGTGTTATTCAAACTTTTTTGTTTGCAACCTAGTAAAAACTCGATCTTACTTCCAGTGGCCTGTCATTAGGTTTGTTGTACAAAAATACATACCTCTATTACCTAATATGACTGAGCACCCGTTGTTAAATTTACCTAGGCCCTAAGTGTAGAAAATATTATAAACCTTTTTGTTGTAATACCGGTATTTGGAGAATGGGTAAAAAAACACAAGTACTATTAAGATAAAATTACATTATTAACAAATGTTTAAATAGTTAGCACCTACCCACTCAAGTAAAATATTTGCATTTTCACTTGTGACTTTTTACTTTCACTGATGTGATTGTTTGCCATTCAATTCAAGCCATTGCCTGTTTCGAGGATTTTTTACTGGAAACAGCCAACATTGCAAGTATTTTGCTGTTGGTATATTTAAAATAGTATAGGCTGTTTCAAAAGTAACTTTCAATTTTTTTTTAAAGTTACTTATTAATAGTAACTTTCAACATTAAAAGTTACTGCCGCGGAAAAAGTTATACATTACCCTAAAAGTTACCAAAAGAGTAACGCGTTGCTTTCAAAAAGTTACTACTCAACTCTGGTAATATGTACAAAGATAAATGACTCATGTGGAAAAATGATTTTTCATTAATTCCCAATATTTGTGGAAGAGATAGATTACCGGTATTTAAAAACATCAGAAACATTATTTTAGAATGTTAACCTTCTTGCATTACTGTTCTGGTAGCTCTGATGAAAAAAGCTCCATTTGTTTGTAATTTTCTAATACTAATATATTATTAACAAAAACAATAACTTCCTACAATCAGTATTAATCATGATTTATGGTACAAGTTTTAGCTAGCTGATGCCGTCCACGGTGGCACATACGATTATGGTGTTGGTTCAAAGCGTATAGCCAGAACTCAATAAATACCATGCCCAAGATGCCCGGGGCATGTAAAAAAAAAGTGGTCGGGCTAGTAAATTATTTTCCCAAATGCCCGTCCGGGCAATTCTTGTATTAAGGTAACTCGAGTACCCGGGTAACCGATGTCATCTGTAGCTGTCGTTTAGCTTTTGTGTTTAGTGCGTTGTTAGGATTTATTTGAAACCAGTGCTTGCAGAACTAGAGAACAAGGTAAGAAACACCTCTATAGATATACTGGACTGGCAAGGGCAAGGGAGTGCAACTCTAACTCTGTGAGAAAGGACAAAGAAGCAAGTCTACTGGTTGGATCTAGCATGATGGTATAGTAAGTAAGCCAAATGTGGGCAACTCTGTGAGAAAGGACAAAGAAGCAAGTCTACTGGTTGGCTAGATCTAGCATGATGGTATAGTAAGTAAGCCAAAAGTGGGCATTTAAAGGAAACGAGAACAAGAAGACTATTGAATTGAGCACCGTCATCTTCTATTACATCTGTGCGTCTGAAATAGCTGCTGGTCTCACGCCGCATAACCAGGTGATGCCATTCATTTCCAGTTCCATATGAAAACATTTTTCAAAATTCAAACACAACAAAGACAACTGTGTACAATAATTATTATTTATCTCCATAGTGTTATATTTCTTGATGTCAAGACAACAGATAATAACTTTTTGACTTTTTGTAACCATTTGGCCTTTTATAAAGATTATAATGCATGTTAAACTATAAAATGTGTAATTTATTTAATTTAATTATTTTTATTTTTTTTAACAGATATTTGACGGTTGAAGAATCTTGGTACATATGTATGTATTCAAAATAAATTTTCTGTATGAATTGTGACAAGGATGAATGATTTTGGTTGGAGGATCCCTGATTTCTCCCTCAATGAAGAAGTAGGCGTCGTATCTCCGACAGATTGTGTCGTGACAATCTGACCACGGTCGACATCAGTCTGTGTGCCATGAATGGAAATTGTTTAGCTTTATTAATTGTACTGTTTTGTTGTTTCAGAAAAAGGCAATGAAGGAGCAGCACAAACAACAGAAGAAGCAAGCGAAACTGAGCAAGAAGGCTCTGAAGTACGGCCTCCCGGTGGCCGGCCTGGGAGTGGGAGCGTACGCCCTCCACAAGGTTCACAAACACAAGGGTTTCCATGGCCACCACGGCCATCATGGCCACCACGGCCACAGCTCCTCATCCAGCTCTAGCAGCAGTGAGGAGGAATAGACCCGCAGGTGACAATCATTATTAATGTGATCAGGGATGGCAGGGAAAATATAATTTGGAATATTGATATCTCTAAGGAAAACAATTTTGATATCAATTACCTACATGTTTCAACATTTGATTTTGCAAGAAAAAATATCTTGTCAGTCTTGTACAGCTAACACTAGACCATATTCATAACCATTGTTTTGTTCTTATAGTCATATTTGGTAGTTTTAGTTTAAGACAAGCAAAAAATTTAAGGAAAATATATATTTTACACTTTTCAAACAAAACAATTTTTTGCAAAAATGAGGGTTAAATATCACCAAAATTCTTATTAGTGCTTATTATTGTTAACATTCTACAAAAATCACTTCAAAATGATCATTTTTAAGAGGGAATAGGACACATTTGGCAGTTAGCAAATAACTATTTGCTCAACCGAAAGCATCCGACGTATAGTATGAAACTTTGCAAAGTTGTCATTGAAGCATACATGGTCAGCCTACAGTCACAGATTTTCAAAATTTTGTCTTAAAATCAGCCAGAAAAAATCACGAATATAGGCAATTTTGGGAGTTTTTAACGAATGAAAATTCGTGAGAACTAATTTTTTTTTAATAAATCTTTTTAAAACTAATTTTAGAAATGTGTTACTGTAGAGCCAAAAATTATATGTTCAAAATTTCAAACACCTGTGGTGTCAGTCAGCCGAGTGAACAGCAATTTCAAATTGCATGTCCTATAATCTCTAAACAATTTTTTTTAAGTTGATTTTTGATTAATTACTATACTATTATAGAATTTCAATATTGATATCAAAGTTTTGTCTCATGCTGATATTGTATTGAAATATTGATATTTTTGTCCATCCCTAAATGTGATCTTTGTGTATTAATTATTCCATTAATTATTATTAATATAAGTATTCTTGAGTTAGTGTTTCTGATAAGTGTGAGCTCTCAGATTCATACCAAAAACATCTATATAACTATAGCTATAACTACAAACCACAAGCAGCAGTTTAACATGCATCCTATTGGAACTATGTAGCTTGCTAGGTTGGGATGGTAAATTTGAAAGTGTTTTCTATTAAAACAATGAATGACTAGGAGATATGAGCTTGTTGGCCTGGAACAATAAAATTTACATAATAGACTATTTCGTGTTGCAAGCACAGTCAACTAAATCTTAAATTTTCAACAAAAGCCGGCAATCACTGTTTACATTGAAGAAAACTCAGCCTTTTGTTCAGAGGTTTTTATAAAAAAAAAATAGGTGGCTGTAGGAGAAACACGATTCCCAGCATACAATGCGTGCGACAGAGTGCGCTGATGGTTTACGAAATCGTCTATTAAACAACCATTAACCAAGAACAATACTTGCAAGCTTGTGGATGATACTTCCTCATTCATTCATCACATACTGATGCTAGAATTGGGAGTCGGCATCAGCTGATGGTAGATGATGAAGTGTCGTTAAAAAAGTTGCCATTGTTATTAGCGCCTTGATTAAAGACGGTTTCATTATGTCTAAAAGTATTTTCTGTTTACAATTCAGTTTGATATTGTCTTTGGGTGTCTGTTTGTATGTAGGATTCCAGTTTGTGATGTTTCTTGAGTCACGCCCCAATTACTATAATAAGCAAAAGTTCACTTGAGGCTAGTTTTGCACAACCTTTAGTTTGTGGTAGATATTATTACTTACAGTAATAAAGTCAACTTGAGGTTTGACTTGTATAGGTAAAATATTATAGATAGGGAAACCGAGGTTTTAGATTTGAAGAGGTTAACACAATTTCATCATATTTAGTGACACTGTAATATGTTTTAAGTTTTATTTCGTAAAGAGAGTATTTTCTCGGTACATAGTACCTACGTTCCAATTTCACCGCATGTTTGCCTGATCTAATCTGACCCTTGCTAATCTGTTTAAGATGGAAAGGAATGGGAAAAGATTCTCAACAGTTACGAAGTTGTGTTTATGTGGGCATTTCATGATGAAGCTGCTTTGTACTTGGCTACTTGTCTATATTTAATGAAGTAGAACAGGGTTTAATTCCTGGCTTCTTACCTTCTATTTTAAACTATAAGCTGTTGTTTGTGTATGTTACTGCAATTATGACGTCAAGATGGCTTTTGGTATTTTCACATCCAGAAGTAATGCTTATTTTGTCCAAGTCTTCTATATGAAATGATATATGATATATATATTTTTTAAACTTCACACACACAAGATCCTGCCTAAAGTTAAATAAATTGGTCATTAAAGCTGTAGGAATTAAGATAACCTAGGTAGAGATGCTCAGTTGGCAAATTGTTGCATTTATTATGGATATATTAGATACTATTATTGATTTATGGAGAAGGAGCTTATAAAAGCTATAGATCTATATAAACACCACAAAAGCTCTGGCCAAAACGGACAAGTCACAGACAAGATAGTTAATGCTTAGATATGGGTGTGAATAGGCGACCCAACATTTACCTGATCGGTGATGCAGGGAGCTTGAAGATTATAAGATGGTGGGCATGATGTTAAGTTCTGTATCAATATGCCTATCCAAACAGTTATATTGTATTATGATGATATTGCAATGTAAAACAATGAATGTTGTACTATTCCCCATTTCAGCTCAATACATCCTGGCTAATTTGCTCAATATTATATAGCATGTGTCACTTTTTTTATAGGGTGGGAAATTCTACTAGTAGTTTATAGTTTTAGTAAAGTAAGGCCTATTACAATACCTAATATGAAAATAAGTTGTATACAAAACAATGTTTTACTCAGTAAGCCCAAATATATAAGTACTAAGTAAGTAAGTAAGTAAGTAAGTATTAGCGGCTATGACAGTGGTGGATCCAAGGGGGGAGGCGATTGAGCCCCCCCCCCCTTGATTTATGTACAGGATTTCACTTTTTCTATAATAATGATGATAAAAAATCCTGCTATGTGATAACATACCGGTACCAAACTGAATGATAAATCTAATAAAACATTGAAATATACCCTCTCTTAAGCCATTTCAACATGTTTTTTACAAAATGTCCTAAAAAAAGTCACTGCAGGGCCTGAGCTAAGGGTCGCGCCCTCAGACCCCCCGGCATTACATTCCGCCAAGCCAAGGGGGGTTACTCAGGTCCTGAGCTAGGAGCCGCGCCCTCAGACCCCGCATTACATTCCGCCAAGCCAAGGGGGTTACTCAGGTCCTGGATCCGCCTCTGTCTATGAATTATAATGATGAAAGTTTCTCCTTTTGTGTTCAAATGTTATTTTGAAATTTATTCAATTATAATTCTCTAATTTGGAACTGGGTGTTTGATTATTATTATTATAATTCTGGGATCAATTTCTATGAACAAAATATTAATTAAATGCATTTAAACACAAGATTATCACATTCCGTTAGGCTTCTTCCAACATTATCAAATGTCACCCAATGATTATTGGTTCTTGAAATACAACTGAACAACATCCAACTCAGTTCAAGGTTTAACAGGTCTAGTAAACTTGCCCTTTCTTGTAGGTGAACAGTAAGTTGCCTTAGCAGAGAGCTCTACAGTATTATTGGGAAATATCACTCATAACTCAGTCATAAGTCCTAACATCATTACATCATGTCAGAAGTCGGAAACACTATAATGTGAATGCATTGCATCCCAAACTTAGAATATGGTATCTTTGCTATGATTGAAACTAATGGCTAGAGGAATATAATATTTTTAAAAATTTTTCCTTATATGGGTTTTGTAAATAATATAATAACATTTCTTGATGTTTTAAATT
>JAMZAV010013901.1:0-13838 GCA_024449915.1 Sweltsa coloradensis | reverse complement strand
TTTAAATAAAAATAAAAATAAATTTTTAACCTTTTATTGTGCTGCTCAAATCTTTTAAATTTGTCGTCCCCTTAGATTTTTTCCCATTTAAGGGTATCTTTTTTAAAACTAAAAAAAGAAAAAAGTTACCATTACTTTTCTGAAATCTGTTCAGTAATCGCGTTTCTCCAAACCTTCTTCGTCCGCTGGGGGGGAAAAATTCCTCTCCTTTTCCTCCCCGGCTGTGGCTGCGTCACACAGTTGTGGCGTTCTCCGGGGTTTTCGCCTTTCACCACGGGGCCGGGCGCGCAGGCGCGGGGGGAGACGCGATGAGTCTCGTTCGGGACGCGCTCCTCTCGTCCTTTGGTCTCTTCTGCCCAAAAGGTCTTCACTTTTTTTTACCACTTTTTTACCGGGAACCCTGGTTTCTTTAAAAAAAATTTAAAAAAAAGAAATTTAAAATTTTAAAACCCGGCTTTTTTATGATTTTTTTAAACTTTAAAAAGTCTGTTCACAGCTTAAAAAACCCCGTTTTAAAAATTTTTTCAAAAGCACTGGTGTCGTAGCTTGATTGGTTAAATTGAATTTGACACTATTTTTAAATTGGGCCCCTTTTACACCCCAAAAACATTTTAATATTTTTTTTATAACGAATTTTGTTCTTGTTAAAACAAAAGTGAAACTGAACAATTATATTGACAATGTTTTACAAATTTTTACTTTTGGGGTATTGCCCCGTTTGATCAAATTTTTTTGTTGCCTCAGTAGCAACACTTGCTACAACAATGAAACAATAAAATTAAAAAGAAGGCGCAGCATTTAAATAAAAAAGGGGTAAATGTTTCTCCCAACTTTAAAAAAGTGCTTTCTAAAATTTTAAAAGTTTATTCCTTGCCACGGATTTTTTAATTTTTAAAAATAAATTTTCAAAAAATTTTGAAACAGATTAAAACAGGCTAAAGAACTTGTGGCTTGCCTTCGTTTCAATTATTTGTTTGTGTTTCAACGTTTCATTATGTGAAAATGTTGTATACCCAGTTGTTAAAATTTTGTTCAATGTAAGTTAAACTCAAAAACAATCAATCCAAATGTGTAGTAACCTTTTATCTCATTAATTAGTAACCCAAAACTTATTTCGGTATTTTTGCAATCATTTTCTTTGGCCTAAATAACCCGAATGGCTACAAACAACATGGGCTAATGTATTGGGATATATTTTACACTTTCTTGTTAACCCCAAAAAAACCCCAAAAGACACAGTCCTTAAAATATCTCCTTTTCAACATTTTTTTTTTCTGTTTTTTGTTGTGATTTTTCACCTGGCCAAAACCCAGGAAAACCCCCCAGTTTACTATCTATAGTATATGCTCTGTTTCAGGTCACCAGAAACTCCGAAAAGCCATGTCGTCGACTATCACCTGATAAACCCCGTCACGGGAGTAATACTCCCCTTGCCGCTACTCGGCCGCTCTGGTGTCCTTCCTCACAGTTGACAATGTCGAGCTGCCCTTCACTACCTACCAAGGCCTGCTCGAAGACAAGAGCTACAGACTTGGCGTACAGGCCAAGTCCGGGAAGCTTAATCTCCTCGAGGTGTGAGATTCATATTATTGTTCATTTAACCCTAGGTTGTTACTATCACGTAGATTACAAGGGACGTCTGCCTTCATGACCGCACTAGATGTGCTAACCTCCTTCTCTCTCTCTCTCTCTCTCTCTCTCTCTCTCTCTCTCTCTCTCTCTCTCTCTCTCTTCTTCTCTCTCTCCCTCTTCATTGAAGTGGATATTTTCTTACCTCAGCAGTCGGGAACAATGTGTAGTATCATGTGATAATAATCCAAATGGCGACCTGTTACTTCCGGAGTGCCACAAGGCAGTGTATTAGGGCCTTTATTTTTCTCTATTTATATAAACGATATTGCAAAGTCATTGAAATATTGTCACCATCACTTGTACGCCGACGACTTGCAAATTTACCTGCATGCATCCCCATCACTAATCAATGAGGCAATCAAGATGATGAATGAAGACCTCAAATCTTTTGCCGTGGTGGGCGATGAAAAATTGTTTACTTATAAATCCCGCTAAATCCCAAACTATTATCCTAGGTTATCACAAACTCCTCGCTAAAGTAAACCACTCGACCTTAGACAGCGTTACTCTTAACAACATTATTATACCTTTCCAACGCCATGTCAAAAACTTAGGACTTCACATGACTGATGACCTGACTTGGAATGACCATGTAAAACACGTGTGCCAAAAAACGTATGCTTCTTTACACTCATTTAACAGATTTTAAAATACTTTCTTCCTACTAAAATAAAAACAATGCTTGTTAATAGTCTCATTTTGCCATATTTTGATTATTGTGACGAAGTCTATAACGACTTAACCGAAGACCTCTCAATACGTCTAACAAAGAGCACAAAATTCCTGTGTAAGGTTTTATTTTGGGAATAAAAAATGGGACCACATCACACCTGGTTTTACTAACCTTGAATGGATTCGTCTGAAGGACCGCAGAAATCTGCACTCCGTGTGTTTCGTACATCGCCTTCTTTCGTTCCCTGTGCCCTCGTACCTTGCGACAAATTCCAAATACTTACATTCCAATCATGACTTTCATACCAGATCTAGATCGGGCACCCAGTTAACGTTTCCACGCAAAGGACAAAACTGCTGGACAACTCTTTTACAATTCATGCTATACGTACGTGGAATGCTCTCCCAGTTGAGATAAGAGATAAGTATCACCAAAATTACCATTCATTTAAAAACGAAACCTATAAACATTACTCACATAACAACTAAATATATACTAAATCAGCAACCCGTCAAACATCCATACTTTATATAAAATAAAACTCACCATGTCGCAAAACAAAGACAATTAGAACATTATATGTATGTACCTTCATAATATTATTATATGAAACTTGATTGTATGAATGAGAAGAATGAATGGCTTTTGCAAATCATCACATAAATATAAAGGCTTAACGTAATTAATTGTACGATCAATTATAATTACTCTGAAAATTTAAATCATACTATTGCCTACTTTATACAACTATACAATACTAATACCATTACTTGTAATTTAATTTATCTAGTTCTATGATGAAGAGCTTATTAATTGTACTTGCACATTACTTCTACTTAATGTAATCTTTCTAAGTATTTCCCCAGTGCAGTGTATTTATAGTGCTTAGTGTAATATGTAATGTTTAGATTATGCAATGTGATTTGTGTTGTAATTATAAAATGGTTGGATGGAAGAAAAGGCCTACTAGCCTTAATCCCGCCATCAATAAAGACGACAATCAATCAATCAATCACTCTCTCTCAGTATGTTCTTGAATGTAAAAATGCATGACAAAACTCACATGTAAAATAATAGTTGTTATGATCTTGTAAGTGTTACTTCTCATTGTATTTCGCTCCCTGCTCACTCACATTGCTTTTTTCAATGATTAACATCTTTATTTAGATCAACTGTAATACCAAACGTGTTCTACCGACTGACAGCCGTGGTTTCTTTTCATTATGATTTTTAATTGTCTTTTAATTTGTATTCGTCTTGAGAAGCTTGGATTGGTTAATTGTGTGGCATTGAATTGAATGGTTTATTCTACATTGGCGCCCACGTGGGGCACTTATGTTACAAAACTAGGAAAACGCTAAAGTCCCGCCGCGTTGATGGATGAGCTTTTAAAAGTTTTTAGTTTGCGTGGGATATCTTTACTTTTGCAAGTGCTTTGTTTTGCTGCCTACGCATTGTAGGTGATTGTTGTCAAGTTTCTCTTGTTTTTTGTCATTTGGTATTATTTACCATAAAAAACTTATATTAAAAGCTTTATTTCTATGGATTCTTGCTAACTTTTTCAACTTTTTCTTTGATAAGGTACTACATCACCATAACCTTAATGTCCATGTATAATTTGAACGTTGTAGCCCCACTCGTTTAGTCAGAATTGGCCCAAATGGCACGAAAATATCGTACAAAAAATCAAAAAACTTATATTAAAAGCTTTATTTCTATAAATTCTGGATAACTTTTTCAACTTTTTCTTTCAGAAAGCAATACATCACCATTATCTTAATGTCCATGTGAAATATGAACATTGTGCCCTACCCGTTTGGTCAGAATCGGCCCAAATGTTACGAAAATATCGCACTAAAAATCGAAAAAAATCGTAAAAGTACGATATTCATGAGAAATATTTCTTCGATTGTACCCAAAAACAATACACCTCTAAGTTCAGAGATTTCGAAGGTCCTGTCAAATTTTCATTAAGATCGGATATGCCGTTTGCCCGGTAGAGAGCGAACAAACAGACGGAAAAAAAAAACAAAAAAAAACAAACAAAAAAAAAAAAAAAACACCCGAGCTAAATTTTTTGGGGGGTCGGTGAAATTGAAGTCTTCGCTTCGCTCATCCGACAAGTAAATTTACAAATAGAAATACAGTTACAAATTACAAATTCATGACCGCACTAGATGTGCTTACCTCTCTCTCTCTCTCTCTCTCTCTCTCCTCTCTCCTCTCTCCTCTCCCTCTCTCTCTCTCTCTCTCTCTCTCTCTCTTAGGTTGGATGGAAGATAAGGCTTCACTAGCCTTAATCCCGCCTTACAATAAAGACCCTTATCTATCTATCTATCTATCTTCCCCCTCAGACAACCCAGGATCCAGTTCTACAACGGGTGTACACCCAGCTGATCGCACCTACTCTCTCTTCCCTGCCCAACACTGTCCGTGAGGGACTGATGGACGTCTGCACCCAGCACAAGTACGCCTTCATGACCGCACTAGATGTGGCAAACGGACTCTCGAGCGAGCTGCCCTGTGACGTCGTGCCGCTGCCCAATGCAGCGATACCAGATACTTCCGGCATGGTCCTGCCCAAGCGCAGTCCCTTCAAGGGGATTTTCAACCACAAGTACAGAAAACATTTATTGATAATACAAATATTCCACTTTCACGATTTTTTAAATCTAGTTGTTTCTTGTTAGTCTGGGTTAACTTGTATCAATTAATCTTGAGGTGCTAAGTCTATCCACCTGATGGCATTTATGCATTACGTTCAATATTCTTTATAACACAGATAGTAGCCGTAAACAAATTGCGTTTCTGCAGACATTTTCTTGGGCTTGTAATCATCTAAATGATATGGAATTTTGATTGGTTAAAGAAAAATGAAAATTAAGTTTTAATAAAAAATTTATTTTATTTCATTTCATATCTCATGTCTCTTTTAATGTTTTTCTCACAAGAAGTATGATAATATTATATTAGACTTTAATTTTATGTTATAAAACAATGGTGGGCAACGACACACTCTTGCTCGTACTGTGTTCTATTTTTAGTATTGCTTTCTGACTGGTTTACCGTAAATGTAGAACTACTTCAACGATAGTGGATAATTGAGCGAGCGTAGCGAGCGTCTCTACTTGACTCTTATGGCTCGAATGTCTGTTTTTTTTGTTTTTTTTTTGTGTTTGTTTTTTTTCTGTTACTGCTTCGATACAGGTCGCACTGTTTCTCTGATCGACCTTAAATTTTCCACACATGTACATACCACCTAGGCGGGTTTGTTGTATAGTTTTTTGAATAAAATCCGAACGTTGGTAATATATAAAAAAAAAAATGATATGATCGTTATGAACTTTTGCAGGGTCAATAAGTACAACATTCTCTTCTATTTTCTAAATTTTTCAGCTAAATCGGTCAAGACCTTAAAGACTTATTGGTAATCATGTTTCGAAAAATGATGTTAAAAAATGAAGGAGGCAGTGAAGATACAAAGATACACTTTAGAAGGCATGACGTGAATTAGTACAATGCAAAGATGTTGGAATAGTATAAAGTGTACAATGTCAATATCCAGTTAGGCCTACACTGTGTGATGGGCCTTATGGGAATGTCGTACTCGGGTCATGTTGCACGTACCGGTGCTCGCTCAACAACGCGTCCAACTGAGCGTTTTCCTAGTATTATAATATTAGACTTTAATTTTATGTTTTAACACAATGGTGGGCAACGACACACTCTTGCTCGTACTGTGTTCTATTTTAAGTATTGCTTTCTGACTGGTTTACCGTAAATGTAGAACTACTTCAACGACAGTGGATAATTGAACGAGCGTAGCGAGCGTCTCCACTTGACTCTTATGGCTCGAATGTCTGTTTTTTTCTGTTACTGCTTCGATACAGGTCGCACCGTTTCTCTGATCGTCCTGAAATTTTTTACACATGAACATACTACCTAGGCGGGTTGCTGTATAGTTTTTGAACAAAATCCGATCGTTGGTTATAAAAAATAAAAAAATAAATAAAAAAATAAAAAAATAAAAATGTTCCGATCGTTATGAAATTTTGCAAGGTCAATAAGTACAACACTCTCTCCTATTTTTAAAATTTTCAGCTAAATCGGTCAAGACCTTAAAGACTTATTGGTAATCATAATTCGAAAAATGATGTTAAAAAATGAAGGAGGCAGTGAAGATACAAAGATACACTTTAGAAGGCATGACGTGAATTAGTACAATGCAAAGATGTTGGAATAGTATATAGTGTACAATGTCAATATCCAGTTAGGCCTACACTGTGTGGTGGGCCTTATGGGAATGTCGTACTCGGGTCATGTTGCACGTACCGGTGCTCGCTCAACAACGCGTCCAACTGAGCGTTTTCCTAGTTACATTTATCTTATTGAGCGAGCGTAGCGAGCGTCTCCACTTGACTCTTATGGCTCGAATGTCTGTTTTTTTTCTTTTTTTCTGTTACTGCTTCGATACAGGTCGCACCGTTTCTCTGATCGACCTGAAATTTTGCACACATGTACATACCACCTATGCGGGTTGCTGTTTAGTTTTTGAACAAAATTTGGATCTTTGGTTATAAATATATAATTAAAAAAAAAAAAAAAAAAAAATGTTCCGATCGTTATGAAATTTTGCAGGGTCAATAAGTACAGCAAATTTTAAGCTAAATCGGTCAATACCTTAAAGATTTATTGGTATGTAACATTATGGGAATGTACTCGGGTCGTGTTGCACCTACCGGTGCTCGCTCAACAACGCGACGGGACTTTAGCGTTTTCCTAGTAATTTCAAGACGATTTATCAAATCAGTTTCTCTTCTTCGTCAGCACTGATGGATATTGATCAATCTGCTCAATTCAAGTCTGGATTTGCACCGATTATACATCCCCTTCCTTGCTGCATACATCACTCCGGCGTCCTTATTACATTCTCTTGCTTGTCCCCTTCCTTGCTGCATACATCACTCCGGCGTCCTTATTACATTCTCTTGCTTGCAGCATGCAGTACCTACATCACTCCGGCGTCCTTATTACATTCTCTTGCTTGCAGCATGCAGTACCTACATTACTCTGGCGTCCTTATTACATTCTCTTCCTTGCAGCATGCAGTACCTACATTACTCTGGCGTCCTTAATACATTCTCTTCCTTGCAGCATGCAGTACCTACATCACTCCGGCGTCCTTATTACATTCTCTTCCTTGCAGCATGCAGTACCTACGTCACTCCGGCGTCCTTATTACATTCTCTTCCTTGCAGCATGCAGTACCTACGTCACTCCGGCGTCCTGGCGCGTCTGCGTGCAAACACGTGGGCGCCGAAGATGCCTACCTCGGACACCTCGTTCGATGTGGTAAGCCTGGAAGCTGTCACCCCCATCTTCACCATCATAGCGTCGGGCGTCGCCCTGAGCGCCTTCTGTCTCCTCCTGGAGCTAGCTGTACGCCGCTGGGTCTTACAGCTGCGTCGGGTCGTTACGGTTGCCCTTGGGGCGAGAGAAAATGCAAGAGTCAAGTTATGAGAATATCATTCACTTGTAAATTCTCTTGCGAATCGATATATTTTATTTTTATTTAAGGTAGTAAATTGTTAAAATGTATATTTGTCAAAAACATTTTGATGCTATTGAAAAAATATATCTTTATTTTAATCCTGATCACCCCAAACAAAATGTATTGATAATGAATAATATTGATATTTATCAATTATTTCCGTTTCCGTATTTCCGTCGAAGTTATGTACCTAAAAATGTAAGGTACTGGTAAGTATTCAGACATTATGCTTGTGCTTGCTCATGTCCTTTTAAATCGTGCAATAAACTCTAAAATATTTATTATTATTACCAATATCACATTTTACCTTCTTTAATGAAGATTATTTTGCTACAATGATGATAACATTAGTATAGCCCTGCCTGTAACAACACGATTCATCCTTTTGCGTTTGGTTGCACATTAATAAAACAAGCTATAAAAAAGAGAAAATAAAAACAAGAAATACAATTTGGTCTGCTCCAAACAGTTTTATTATTATTATTATTTATTTTCAATTGTCATGACATAATACACATTACACAAACAATATATACCAGTCAAACAATTGATGGTAGTGAGAATTAGAGCATGCCCCATACCACATAATAATATGTGTCTCACTACATTTACTTATATATACGTCTATTATGATACATAAATGATACAACCAGTCTTGGGCACGTTCCCCCCAAAAAAGGAACTTTGAAAAGTTAGATTACTTCTGCCTAAAAAGGAACTTTGACGTTCCTCGTTCCTTTTCAATAAAAAAGGAACTGAAACGTTCCTCGTTCCTCAAAAGGAACTAATAGTTCCTTTCACGTTCCTTATACCATCACTGATTTATAAACAATAATAAATTTGAAATGAGTTTATTTATCATTACTCTTATTTATTAAAGTGAGTCCCAGGCTATCTGACGAGGGTGGCACCATTTTAAAAAAACAAATGTCACATTGATATTTTCATACAGCAGTTTACGATATCAGCTACTGGAATTCGAAGGGATTACGACGACGACAGGAACTTATAAAGGAACGTGAAATTCGTTCCAAGTTCCCACGAAATAGTAACTTTGACGTTACAAGTTCCTGATCAAAGAAAAGGAACTCGTTCCCACAAAAGTTCCTGAAAAAGGAACGCGTTCCCGGGAACGCGTTACTAGGAACGCGTTCCTCCCCAAGACTGGATACAACTAAATAACTATGAATGATATTCTACAGTGATGGATGCGCTTATTGTAATTGATGAGATTTGGATGATTGATGGTAATTTACACTAGCCTATACATTGTGAATGTATGTGCCTGTCCGTGCGTGTTGACTAGTGTGGTTGTCGGTGTGTGTGTGTGTGTGTGTGTGTGTGTGTGTGTGCGTGTGTGTGTGTTGTGTTGACTTAGTGTGGGTTTGGGTGTGGGTGTGTGCGTGTGAGTGTGAGGGATATGTGTGAGTGTGAGTGACTGTACATCAGACTGCTTGACTCTCTTTGAGTAAGAATTGACTTGCTTTTGAAATAAGTTATATTCTCTGCAATCTCTGGTCTTGGGTTCGAGTGCATTGTATAGTGCGACAGCACGACAGAAGAACCCGTTTTGGTACTGCACGGTGCGGGCGAAAGGGGGGCACAGAGTTACTCCTCTACCATATCTGGCCGACCTATATCCCAATTGTACTCTCTCTAACGGATCTACATCTACTAAATTTTGGAACATTTTTTTGAGGAAGATTACATCGATTTCTTTCAAAGAATTTTCTAAAGACAAAATGTTGCAAAGCTCCAGCCGTTCACACCCTACCGCAGTCTCTCCTGTTCGTGATGAATTTGGTTGCCCTGTTTTGTATGCCCTCTAATTTTGCAAGGTTACCCCGTGAAGTCGGATGCCACGCAGGGCACCCATAAACAATACCAGACTTCACTAGACTCAGATAAACAGTCCTTTTTACACTAGGGCGAGCACCATACAAAGTTCGAGAAAGTAACCAGCAGTTTAGCAGCCTTACATCTACAATTTCTGTATGTACATTCCATTTTAAAGTATTTGTTATAGTGATTCCAAGGATTTTTATGGCTGTTTCAGATCCAATTGTTTTGGCCGTTTATAATGTACATTGTTTTTCTAGGCGTCTTGGCATTAGTGATAGACATATGATGAGATTTGTCCCTGGTTAATTGACATACCATTAACTTTACCACCATATTTCAATATTTACCAAATCAGCCTGAAGTAGCTGCACGTCATTTTCCGATTTTATCACTCTGTATAAAGTGCAGTCATCAGCGTACTGCCTCATATTGGAACTGACACACTTAGGCAAATCCATCATGAAGATGGTGAAAAGTAGAGGCCCAAGGACGGAGCCTTGTGGCACTCCAGAACACAACACTGCACTCACTGGATTCTTGCTCCGTCATAAATCACGCACATACTGCGACCGATCAGGAAGCTCTTGATCCACTGGCAGTTGACCTGATATGTTGTACCCCATCAGCTTGGCAAGGAGACGACGGTGTGGGACTTGGTCGAATGCCTTAGCCCAGTCCAGCGAAACGACGTCTACCTGAGTCGCCGGCCTCAACGTCCAACGTGTGCTGCCAGTCGTCTATCGCTCCAGCTAACATGGTTACGCACGATCTTCTTGGCAGGAAACCGTGTTGTTGTTTATTAATCGCTTTCCACGTTTTGGAGGTGCTTCATGATTTGAATATTAATTGTTTTCTCCATGATTTTGCCTACAACTGATGTGAGGGAGATGGGACGGTAGTTTTTTATGCAGTTCCGTTTACCGCTGTTGTAAATCGGTACCACATTCGCCCGCTTCCAGTCATCTGGGAGCCTTCCTTGTTGCATAGATACAGTAAACACATGGCACAAGGAGGGGGCTATTTCAGCGGCGCATTCATGAAGGATTTTACATGGAATGTTGTCGGGGCCTACTGCACCATCTGCACGGATTTTTTTTATTATTCGTGATACTTGGAAAGGAAGGAAATTTACAATGTTTAAAGGAGTAGAAGAGGAGGCGTATTGGGAACTAGGAGGGCATAGGTCAACATCTTCTTTAATAGGAGTCGTAAAACTTTCTTTAAACTTACGTGAAAATGCCTCTGCTATACACTGCGAATCGCTTACAGTAGCGCCGTCAATGACGAAGTGGTGAGGTGCGGAACTTCCGTGTTTGCTGTGTATAAATCTCCACAGTTGTTTCCCATTTCCGTCCCCTAGTTTCCACATGTAGCGGTCATAGGCGACTCTTGCTGCAATTTTCGCTTGGTTACGCAATGCCTTGTATTTATCCCACTGTTCGTCGTTTTTTTTTTCTTGTTGTATCGAGAATAGACAACATCAAAATGCGTTAGTCAAGCTCATTACGAGAACTCTAAAAATTCAATGGCCAAGCAATTTTTTATGATTTTGAGTTTAAAAATTTTACTTTTTTACCACGAAAACGGTTGGTTTGGCGCTCGTCAACAGGCGAAATGATCTTACTTCTTTTCAATGTGAAACTAGGGAGAAAGAATGAAAAGTTTGGCTCAACTTCTATATCTCACAGCATTCACAGCCAAAGACTTTTGAAGGAGATCTTAGGCTGCCGTTTGCTTTTTTTTTTTTTTTTTTTTACAAATTTTGGTTTTTGTGGGGGATGTTAAATCTTTTTGCTGTTTGTTTCCTATCAAGGCGTGTTGTAACCGATACTTCGAAGAAAGCGGGAAATTTCAAATGTAATTTTCCATCGATAGTCAGAGAGAAGCGAGTTGTTTTTTGACATTCCCACAGTATTTATTATCCCCTTGTGTTTTGGACGCTAAATATTTATAATGGTTACGAACATGTTTAATTTAAAGTTTGTAAAAATTACCACGCCCTAGTAGGGCCTAATTACGTGTTTTGATTATCATCCAAAATTTTGATTTTCTCCTGTCCCTCCGAGTCCGATTTTGGTTTTGAAAGCAAGAGGCACTGCGTCTGAGGTACATCTAAGTGTGGTCCAAGTTTCAAAGTTCTAAGATGTACTGTTTTCTCGGTAGGCTCTTATAACTCTCCGCGGAGAATTAGTCGGCAGGCCGAAAGGATTTCAACGATGTTAAGGCACTTTTTTAAAACACTGAACGGGTTATCGTATCGGGGTTAATTTTTTTTTGGTAGGTCATGGACCACATATCAGCTCATATACCGAATGTCAAGATTGTAAATATTTCAGGGCGGCGTGTGCAGATAGCTGAAAATCCCACAACTCGGGTAGCTGTATACAGTGCCGAGTTCGGTCGCCTTGTAAGTACACCTGTGGAGCTTGGCTGCGACCGACGACCGTCGCCCAAGATATAATTACTTTTCAAAATATGCAGGCTCTTATATCCTACTATTTATGTATGCGGTTTGCGTTTGACAAGAGTGAAAAGTTTTTTTAATCACTCTGTTTTTTCATTTTTCTTTATATTGTAATGATAAAATTTCAAAATTTCTTATAATGAAGTATATATTATTCCAAATTGCAATACACACTTAGTACTTCACTGACCACAACATAACAACAAGTTAAAGATCATGGTTATCATGGTTATATTAGGTTATCAGGTTGAAACCTGATGAAGGAAGGAGGTTGGTTAACCTATGAAATATCGTAATCTTTGTATTATTTTTCAGTAGTGATGAGTCCTAAAAACAATTAACTTATCTTAAACCTGACCTACTCTTTTATTATTGTTTCATCCCTTTTAATATAACAACAAGTATCATAAAAATAATATAGCCTAAAATCATGTTATGCGTTTATCGTTTTTATCGCAGCAGTTTTACCGAGTAATCGCAGTTTAACGTATCATAACTGATAACCTGTCAATGTTTATTAATATGGTTGTGATATAAGAAAACTTCTACGACATACACCGTATCACAAATTGACCGATCATCTACTCGCATTCCGATACTCGCTACGTAGCGCAGTAGCCGCGCTCCACCCATTCCGAAATTAGCTCCAAACGCCCCGCCTTGTGTTCCGAAATTCGCTATACTGGAGCGTTCTCAGCGCGCTACAAACGCTGGAGGTTTTTGGCCCGGCACTAGGAGCGTTCCGTGGAGTGGGGGTAAATCAAGATGGCGGCAACTGAAGATTTACGAAAGGACTGCTGAAAATAGCACGTAAACTGTAAGGACTAAGGATGTCTGCGTAGTCCATTTGTTCTCCAAGTTTAAGGTTTGGAAATAATTGTTGATGAAAGAATCAATAAAATAACCATTAATTAAGCATTCTTCTAATTAAGCAATCTGATAATTTCACGGTCAGCCATGTTTTAAACGCTACACCCGTTCCGAATGTTGGAGCATAATCATACGCTCCACTGCGCTACAGCCGTAGCGACTGGAGCGAATATCGGAATGCGCCCTATAGTGATCATAACAATAAAGCGCGTCAGAAGTCTATTTATTGGCGTTCGCTGGAATATATTTCGAGGGGGGGGGGGGGGCACAATAGCGTAGATGGCAAATTTTAAATAATTATTCTTTAAGTGGTTTTTATGTGCTTTAGAATAAGTTAAGGGGGCTTTACTGAACGAAAAAAAAGAAAAGATAATAGACGAATAAAATTTTTTGCGTAAACCTAGATGATTTGTAGAATATAATATTTTAGTTGGGATTTCGGGGTGGGGGGGAAGGGGAGTAGCTCAAGCTCCTTCCCCCCCGGTTACGCTACTGCCTTGAATATTGGTATAGCGTTTAGTGGTGAACGAAAAGTTCCACCAAACACTTGGCGACGATCACTAGTTTTCCTTACAAACTTAATTAGTAGGCCTACACATTTGGTATATCTCTATCTTACTCGCTGGTTAGCTTTTTATGAAGTAGTAGCAGCAGATGATGATCGTATTTGGGAACGATTCTCAATTTTAACACGTTTTAGGAAACTAAAAGATCGTTCCACGGTTGCTGCCGATGATGCTTTATATACACTCTTGGTCGTCGCGAGGCAACAGCAGTTTTCTCTTTCTCTAGATTTGTGCTCGTTT